>APFE031493370.1:10884-35700 GCA_000404065.3 Pinus taeda | reverse complement strand
TGTTAAATGAGAAGTTATGAGGCATTTTTATGTTGTTGGATTATATGCCTTAATTATGATAAATTTTATTGTTTAAAAGATCTACAATGCAATAGTAAATTAGAGATATAATGTATATTTTATTCAATATACAAATAATGAATTTTGAATTCATTTAGTGATGTAATTTGTTCATAATGTCATGGTTTTTTAATTTTATAGTTGAAAAAATTTCAATTTTTCTTGTATCTAGCATGTTATGGTTGAAAGCATGTTAAATTTATACTTAGGAAAGAAAAATGATATTCTACCAAAAACATTAAATCAGGGAAAATTTTAAGGATGGAAAATTTCCTTGAACTTTAAAACATTGGCGAATCTCACTAATCCCTAATATGAAAACTATAAAATGTTTATTGATATATTTGTAAAATTATTCCAATTTATACTCATTTATATATAGTCTCTATATAACGTTGGCGATTTTTAGGTAAAATAATTTTATATTCTAAAATTTGGGCGAATCATCTTTTATAAAAATGGAAATTGGCGAATCTTTTTGTGGAAAAATAATGGAAAATTAGCCCACTGGGCGAATATCAGCCCCTAAAATTTTCCATGACATTAATGTGTTTTTTCCCTCATAAAAAACTTTGTTTGACACATAAAAATTTGGTTTTATTAGCATTTTTAAAAAATTTTGAAAATTGACCCTAAGAAAAAAAATCATTGTTGCGGTATCATCACTTTCATTTTGAAGCTATATTTTGCACGAAAATTTCATATTAAATTTCGTAGTCACTTCCATTTTTAAAACATGTTCAAAATTGACGCCTAAAAAATAAAAACATCATTCCAGTATACACGCTTTTCGTTTTTAGCACTGTTTTTGATGTTTTTTTGGGGTTTTTTGGCCAGAGTTCCCGTTTTGAGTTTATCGTTCCCATTTCAAAGTTTACATTGTTATTCTTAAAAGCTAATATAAGTTTCAATAGTAGGGTCATCTACTTCTTCTTCCTCTGGTTCTTCTACTAATGGTATTTCAAAAAATGTTTCCTCTTCCTAGTCACCAGGTGCTTCTAACTTTTATCCTAAGAGTTGTTCACATGTTGAAGAAAGAAATATGACTCCTTTAGTAGTGGATGCAGTTTCTTCAACTACATTTTTTTTAGATGATTTTGGTGAATGCCTAGGCTAAATTTCAAATATATGCACTTCAAGGAATTTATGTCTACCTTCTATGGATGGAATGTGAGTTTCAGTTGATGGTGTTGAACTATGTCCTCTACTTCTACTTACAAATATACCTCTAGAGTCTCATTCTCTACACATGCATCCTAAATGATTTTAATTATGCATCTATAAAATGAATTCATATAGTATGATATGCAAGTTAAAACCAAAATAAATTCCTCTATACACTTCCCTGACAATTTCACAAAAAATGTTGGGTAATTTAATTGTTAGTTAAATTACTTCATTAAATTATCGACCAAGTTTGGTGTACTTGTGAAGTTTATGTTCACAATATGTGTTAGGATATTTTTTTTTTAATCAAAAGAAAGAATTCAAATGAGGGTTGTAAATATAATCTATTCAAGGCTAGCCCTCATCAAGTTTATGCACATGTTCTTTCTATAAGACTTGTTCAAATCAAAATATTCTTGAAATCAATCTATGCTAGAAAAAATTAATCTGAGCAAGAATTCTAAATCTATTATATCGAGAAAAATGAAAATATTATGCTATTGAACTAAATTGAAAGACTATTCTATTTGACATAATTGAAAACTTATTCTATTAAGACAAATTGAAAGTCTATGCTAGTGAACTCAAAATAAATCTTATTCTACTTTGAATGAAAATGAAACTATTCTAAGTACATTGGAATTAATTATATTCTAAGAATGCATAAGGAAATCTACTAGAAAGTAGAACTAAAATGAACATGAAAAGAAATGATCTTAATTGTAAGTCTTGACCAATTGCTAGTGTGTGCAATTGTGATTAGAGCCAATCTGATTATTAACTTTTAAATATAATACTAAGCCATGAATTTGAGCAAGAAAAGTAATAAGATAAATGTTTTTGTTATTGTTGGTTTTAACTAAGTTCTCAACCTATTGTACTGAAATCGACAATGAAATAAGCCAAGCATAAAAACAACATGAAATCTCTAACTGGAAAATGAAAATAGAGTAAAATTACTACTTAGAAAAGAATTAAATTAGAAAAAATATACAATCTCACAACTCTTCTAGGGGCCCTCTTGTTCCGTGTGAGAGAAATTCAAACTTAGATCAATGAATCAAATCGCCAATGCATGTGCAATATTATTAAGAGCGGAGTAATTCTATTATTGAGAACAAAGTCTCAGATGACAACCACAATTGAAATCTACAACAATCTACCCTATCTTCTCTTTCAAAGAAATTTATAATATCTCTAGATTAACAAATTCAAATAAATACAATTTGAGAAACTATTTCTTTGATTGAAAATTAAATGTTCTAATTGAAATATGAAATATGATTCTCATGATTTGTTACAAGAAGAGAAAATCACGAGAATATTTCATATCAACACATCATCAACTTTAAATCCAAGTCTCACTTGCTTGATTCTTTGCTCATTCGATGATGAAATTTCTCGCCTTAAAAATCTACATGAGGATAGAATTTTATAGCCCAAGTTGACTTTTTATTTCACTAGATAAATACTTGAGCTTTGTGATCTTCCATGTAGGCATGATAGATGGATATCCACATGCTTGACGTTTGGCACCATCCATGTATCTTTTTCACCTTCAAGATCGTGGGAACCTTCTTAAAGTTGGACTTAGTTGTAGGAAAATTGTTTAGCTATGGAATATGCGCTTTTTAAGTAGCCATAGTAATGTTTCAATCAATTTTCACAAGTAAATGATAGATTACAAGCTATAAATGAATGATACCTTATATTCTAATTGAGAATTATCTAGCTGACATTGGCTTGTAGATATAGAAAAAATATGTATTAATTGTATGAAGGAGAGGGGAAAAGGGTGTGAAAATGAGGACAATTCAGGACCTCAACAACTGGATCAAAATATATGGCTTGTCAAAGTTTTAAGGATAAAAGACAAAATTTTGTTGTTTGGTCATGGGCCCCATGGATGAGTCAACATGCATATGTGGAAAGAGTAACCACATGGCATGTAAGTGGAATAATGAATGATCAAGAAGGATGGTATAGGTACTGCATGGTACACATAATCCTGACAAAGATCTCATTAACTATTTCTATGTACATCCAAGGTAGATGTCTTGGGGATAGAACTAGTGGGAGGACATGACCAAGAGACATGGGAGAGACAACGATGATTGGAAAGTGAGGTACCTACCTGACACATCACCTTAGAAGTTTCTCTAGGGAAATATCTAGAGGACATCCAATTTTTATTATGAAGGATATGGATCCCGGGTAATGGGAAATTTCCTATCAATTGCAATGAAGACCTCTCATCCCGGCCAAAGATTTAAAACTAAAATAAATGTAAACAAATGCCTTAGAATCCCTCTTTTGTATTGATGATGTGGAAGTTTGAAAACATGGAATAACCAATAGAATACATTTGGATTGATATGTTTGAATGAAAAAGGTGATGAGGAGCCTTGGTGTCAACATGTCATCGAGCAATAGTGATGTGACACATGGAATGGAGATTTGGAATTTTTTGGTGGCCAAATGGGATGAAAATGGGTGCCACATGACACAGTGAAAGCATGATACATGGAAGAGAAGTGGATGTGGTAGAGATTTCAGTAGGGAAAGACACATCACCCCGACGAGTTAACCCTAATAGTTTTAAAATGAGCTACAAGTTTAATCCTCAGAGTGATGGGGCCCTGGGACATGATGACATACACGCTAGAAAGAAGTAGACCAATATGAGTGGTGCGAGTAAATAGGTAAAGGTCACAATAAGACACATAATCACAGAGGATTAATTCTCATAATATACCTCACAACACCACGTCTTATTTATGGGGAAACAATGCTAAGGGCTAAAGGAAAATCTAAGACTCGGGCTTGCGAGATTTTTTGATCAAGGGTGTAAAAGGATTTCTATGTGGTTAATCCATCGACGCCATTTCACAAATGGGGCCTAGAAGGTGTATCTATCCATAGGTTTCCTATATTATGGTGTTGAGTGTATGTTTAATGGGATTTAACAAAGTGTGCATGTGGATCTAACATGAAATGGTTGGTGGCTCTGGTAGTGAGGGACATATTTGAACATTTAGCTAAAGCTAGTAGTGTGCTAAAACATTGGACAGTGTGCATGAATGAGTTGGAAGTTACTTTGATTGCATGGAAATATTTAGTGGAGTATTTTGAAATTTAACCACATTTGGCAGTTAGCAAAAGTTATAACTACAAACATAAGTTTTGTTAAACCCTGTAAAAATTCTAGAATTGAAGAAATTGGCAATTAAACTAAGGTTCTCACATCAGAACAAGAAATATAGACTATGAAGACTTCACGAACACATTAAGAAGACTCCACAAAAGAAAAACATACATGGAGAATAAGAATTCATGTAAGATAAATAGTTAAACTTAACTAAACAAAAAATTCTAAAAATATCAAATTTAATTCTCTATAAGCATAAATTCAATTAGAAAGAAGGTGTGTGGTTATTGTTGTTGTTGTTGGTGGTGGTGGTGTGTTTTTGTGAATTGATCATAGATCATAGAAGGTGTTGAAGTTGTTAAAGTTGATTTTTGGTGATTGAAGGAGGTGGTTTATTTTTTTTAATGGTAAATAGGCCTTCGTGATTTGATTTTGAAAATGGAATGAAATGTGATTCAAGGTGTTTAAGCAAGTGCTATCTTGTAAATTAGTAGTTCTAGCTCCTTCCTATAGTTTCCAGTAAAAAGTCATGGGATAGAGCACCTTTCAGTAGCAGTTGATAAATTAGGGGCAATATCTTCTTTCAGTGGTCGCTAATAAACTCAGGGATAGAGGCTCCTTCCAATGGTAGCTGATAAATTCAGTAGTATCTTCATTCTAGTGGATGCCAGACAACATCCTAGAAACAAGTTAATTTTTTCCCATGTAAATAAATTGAGAAAAGGATTGAAGAATCTATGTGTTTAATATGTGCTTCTTGTGTTAATTATTGTGATGCTTAAATGTATGGTGTCTGAAGTTTTTTTTTTGGTGTTCCAGTATTCTTTACTTTGTGAACTAAAGTTTTAAAATTCTCACAATATTGAGTCACCTTTCCTGTCAATATTGTCTTGGTTTCTAATAGTTGGTATCAAATAGAGGTTACTTCAGATCATTTTAATAGTTGGAATAAAGATCAACTAAATTAGGAAGGAGGACTTACCAATAGGGCACACATGTTCAATGTGATGCATATGCATTTTGGAAAGAAAGGATGAAAACCTATATTCAATCCCTTGGCGATGGTGTATCGAATGTACTAGAAGAAGAATATAAAAAGCCTCAAACCTTGATTGTGAGAGATAAAAATATTGAATATACATGCAATTCTATAGATATGAATTATTTACTAGTTGGCCTACCTAAAACAAAGTAGTAAAATTCATGGATTGCAGTGCCACAAAATAAATATGGGATAAGATGAGCCACTTCTATGAAGGTGATACCAAGGGCAAAAAAATCCAAACTTCAATATTTTAGAATGCAATTGGAGTCTTTGAAGATGCCTGATGTTGAATATATTGCTATGAACTTTCTTAGAGTTGATGAAGTTATGAATAATATAAGAGGTATTGATGAAGATCCAAAGGATCCAATAGTAGTCCAAAAGGTGTTGAGATATATAGCTCCCTAAGAGATATAATCCTAAAGTTTCAGCCATTAACGAGATGCCATATCACAAATCTTTCACATTATGTCATTTACTTGACACTCTTACTACATATAAGATGACAATTTCTAATGGAAAGTCTACAACAAAGGAGTAAGAATCTTGTTGTAGGAGCTACAACCACCCTCCAAAACTTTCGCTCGCATGCAAATTTTGGAGCCTACCTTTGATCGTGTGATCGATCATCCATGGTCACTTATCAGTAAATTGATGATTTGTATTGGAAATAATACTGAGGGGGGGGAGGGGTGAATAATTATTTACAATTCAATAAATTTTCATTTCATAATCAGATTTATATATGCTACTTCAGTGAATTGAACTCGTGTGTGCACACAATTGTTGTTAGGGAAACCAACGTATATACAGTGAACTTAAGATTGAGTTAGTTCATCATGTGTTGATCTTTAATCAGTGCATCAGTACTTTATTAAATAGTAGCTATGTGTAGTAATAACAAAAATAACCCATCACACATAAGAAACACACATGAACACCAAGATTTAAGGTGGAAACCCAATGTAGGAGAAAAACCACCTACTGTTGTCATCTTTATGTTCCTTTAATATAAAGAAAATATGTTTACAATCTTGTACTGGTGCAGACTTATACTAGTATGTAGGCACCCACCTACAGAAGGCTACAACCTTCTCTCATTATCCAGCTTCAACTGGAAGGGAGCTACCACCCCCTAGATCTTGTACTAACGAATATGTTTACCAGTACATAGGCTTCTGCCTACAAAAGGCTATGACCTTATCTCTTCCTCCAGGGACCACATTTCATAAATTTTCAGATTGGGTACTCCTGGTACATAACCACATAATTAATCACCACTGCAATAACTGCATCTACCAACAATCAGTCAATCTAAATAGTCAGATCCCTGTCACCAGAACATTGTGTTGAACCCAGAAACTCACATCATCAACCACAACCAACTATAACATCACAAATCATATGTCAGAATGTATATGCTACTTTAGTGAAGCCAACCTGCATGTATACGCTACTTCCTTTAATCACACCTGCATATACCTCCAAAAATTTTGAATCATAAAAACCTTTGAATCAAAACTCTATCAACCAGTAACATTCTAAAGATCTACTATCAGATTATAGAGATATAAATAGACAGTAGCAAAGATCACCCTTCTCACTTAATCAATCAATCAACCAAACTCAATCTCCTTAGGCATTCAGTTCTACTTTGAGATCGAAGAAGACGTCATTCATAGGAAGCGGTAAAACAACGTCATTGATTAGATAAATCAATCATTTCTAAACAACGAGCTTTTCTTTTGCATACACTACTTGGAAGAGTCGAACCAACATGTATACACGCCTTAACCAAGACGAACTGGCATATATAGGAAAATACTAACTTACAACTTCGCTGCTATGATATACCCAGATCATGACATTTAAAGAATAAAACATGTGTAAACAATCAGATCTAGCCCAACCAATATCATATCATACAATGATAAGTTATTTGAGGTCTCATGATCCTAATCCAACATTGTATCCAAGGTGCACAAAATATTTTTTTATCATATCATAATCATATCCCCTGCAACATAAAATATACTTCAGATAGAAATATTCCTGAGAAACCCTTTCACTTGCACACTTGGGCCCTTGATCTTCTCCTCCTTATACAATGTTTTCCTTTCTCAATACCTCAAACAAAAACAACACTTAGATCATGTGGTAATCTTGGATGGGATCAAATACCCATTACTCCACTCAATATTGTGGGCTAATACCATGGTGTTGACCCTTGGTATTATTTAATCTTAAATTTCCTTGATTTTCCAAACCATACATGCTTTTCCTCTTTTGAAAGTGCATGCATACGCATACCCTCTTTTTGTTCTGTGAACCTACATGTACACGCTTCTTGGACAAGGTGAACTTGCGTATACAACTTAAACATCCTTCTTCAACTTCTTGATTTTGATCTGTAGTCCTTTATTCCAACTTCTTGATCTTCTGTACCATTGCCCTGTTACCTCTGAATTGACCTGTTACAATGTGAGTTTCCCTTTATAAAATCTGAAATGACCTGTGAGTGACTTGCCATCAACGACAACACCTGTATCATAATGCCAACAATCTCCCCCTTTCAACTTGATGGCAACCATATTGGTGTTGATTACTTCAAGTTGTAGAAATGGTTAGAGAAATGAAGCAATACTGCAACACCAAAATACTCTCCCCTTTTGACATCAAGGGAAAAGGGCAGACCAAGATATTCTCCCCCTTGGAGATACACTATATTGTCCATGCTCCCCTTCAGTACATGCAGAGTCTGCAGAGATATATATATATATTTTCAAAACATTAAAATGACTCTATAACTTAACTAAGTGAGTATGACCTCCCTATCACCAATGACTCATACATACATCAATCACCCAACCAAGTGGGGATATACCAAAAGTTCATACATGACTGAATAATTGCAATTATTACATCATCCTTCCCATGCATAGTGGTAATACAAATTACATCATATGTACAAACAGACTCATTAATAGAATATGACATAAATAGACATATTATTACATAATAAGCCTTTACATGACCTTTACAACAAATGATATGAATATCTGAAACCATAGCTGAATTCGGCAACCATGATGCCAACAATGCATAATGTTTTTGAAGGCTAGTGCTCCCCCTAAACTTGTGCTACCTGTGCATTGTCAACAAATCATTCATCAAGGCATCTTCATTAGTCAAATAAACAACAATGAACAATGCATATCAGCAGACTGTAATCATCAATATTAGACTGAACAACCATGTTAGAAATTGATTTTGAATCAGACCCACTGTTTTTCTATCAGAAAAACACATACGCTCCTACAACCACAGAAGCTCACATATATACATGATTCTTCTTCATGAAACCCACATATAGGAACCATTCTTCTGAAAACTAGATTTAACAGTAGGATGATGTAGAAGCTACACGCATATTTTGTCTAAGATATTCAAATGTTTCTCTAGGAAGCGGTTTGGTAAATATATCAACAACCTATTCTTTGGAGGGAAGATACTCTAATTTAACCTTTTGTTCAAGCAATTATTCTTGTATAAAATTGTACTTAATGGGTATGTGCTTGGTCTTGGAGTGCATTACATGATTTTTCGAAATACTAATGGCACTTGTATTATCACATAGAATGGAGATGCGTGGAGAACATGTGATTTGAATGTCTTACAATGTTTGCATTATCCAAAGTAGTTGTGTGCAGCAAGATGCAACCACCACATATTCTGCTTCATCTGTAGATAAGGCAATCGAACTTTGTTTCTTGTTGAACGAAGACACTAACCATGATCCCATATAGAATGCACCTCCACTAGTGCTTTTTCGATCATCAACATTTGCTTCCTAATCCGCATCTATATATTCATGAAGAGTGAGATCTGTATCGTTACGATACCATAGACCAAAGTCTTGAGTTCCTTGGAGATATTTGAATATTATTTTTATAGGCTAAAGATTTGATTCCTTTCAATTTTCTTGGAACCTTCCAACAATTCCTACTGCATGCATGATATCAGGTTTGGTACCTGTTAGATAAACTAGACTTCCAGTCATAGATCTCTATGCTGGTTGATTTACTCTAGTTGATTCATTGTTACAACTGAGACTACATCCTGTTACCATTGGAGTACATATTGGTTTATAATATTCCATTATGTACTTCTTCAGAATCTGCTTGAGATATTTAGTTTGTGAAAGAAAAATACCATCTTTTGTTTGTTATACTTGTAGACCAAGAAAATAAGTTGGTTCACCAAGTAAGGACATTTCAAATTCTTGCTACATCACCAAAGAAAATTTCTGACTCATAGATTCTTCATTTCTACCAAAGATGATATCACGAACATAAAAAACAATAATTAATAGTTTATCATTCTCAATCTTTGGGTAGAAGTTTTTGTCTACATATCCTTTTTTGAAACCTTTTTGTTGTAGATATTTGTCAAGATGATACTACGAGGCCCTTGGAGCTTGTTTTAGTCAATATAGAGCCTTTTTGAGCTTGCATACAATTTTTCATCGTTTCCTAGAATGAATCCTTCTAGTTGTTCAATATAAACTTCTTCTTCTAAATCTCCATTAAGAAATGCAAATTTTACATCCATTTGATACACTTTGAATTTTCAAAAACTTGAAAGAGGAAGAAACATTCTTATGGCTTCAAGTCTAGCAATAGGTACAAAAGTTTCTTCAAACTCTATACCTTCTTGTTGAGCATACCCTTTACAAACAAGTCTGCCTTTGTTTATAATAACCTCTCCATTTTCATTCAACTTATTCTTGAATATTCGTTTTGTTCCTATATCATTTTTATGATATGGTCTATAAACTAATTCCCTAGTATCATTATTTTCAATTTGGTCAAGTTCTTCATCCATGTCCTTAACCCAACATTCATCTTTGCTAGCTTCATGAAAATTATGTGGTTTTATGGAGGATAGTAATGCTAGATAACTAGAATTTCCTGCAAGAGTTCTTCTTGTCTGTACTCCAAACCCTTTTTATCCTAAAATTTGAGATTCTGGATGATTCTTTTGAACATACCTAGATGTAGTCTTTTCCCTGTCAGTTTTATATCCTGCTGATGCTTCATTGGTTTCTTCTTCTATATCATTTTGATTTGATACAAGAAATCACTCACCATCTTCCTCATTGTTATCTTCCTTTGTTGATTTCATCTATTCCAGATTTATACATGCTTCATCAATTACTACATCAATGCATTCAACAATTTTTTGAAGTTTCTTACTATAACATTTGTACCCTTTACTTCTAGATGGATAACCAAGAAGAATTATTTCGTCTTCTCTAGGTTCAAACTTACCAAGTTTTTCATTAATATTTTTGATGAAACATTTGCTTCCAAAAACTTTGAAGTGTCTTACAGTAGGAGCCTTACCATAACAAAGTTCATATGGAGTTTGATCACTATTTACCCGAACATTAGCTTTGTTGATAATATTCATGGTAGTATATAAAACCTCACCCCAGAAGGTGGCAGGAGTTCTAGATTCATCAATCATAGGTCGAGCTATTTGTTGAAATGTTTTGTTCATTCTTTCCACCACAACATTTTGTTGAGGAGTTATGGCAACAATTTACTATATTTTTATTCCATGTTCACAAAATTCAAAGAATTCATCTCATATGAATTCTCCTCCTCGATCAGATCTAAGACATTTGATTTTTCAATCTGATTCATTTTCAACTAAAGCTTTGAATGCTTTAAACTTTTCAAATGCTTCAGCTTTATGCTTTAACAAACAAATCCAACACATTCTAGAAAATCATCAATGAATAAAATGAAGTATTTTTCTCCACAAGGTGAATTTTTCATTGCTGACCCACACATATCAGTATGAATGAGTTCAAGATGCTTACTTCCTTCTTTCTCATTGAAATGAACTCTAGTTTTCTTACTAAATTGACATGGTTTCCAGATGGCATTTTCTGGGATCCTAATATCTGGAAGATCATGAACTGCCTTTAGTCTACAAGCTTTTGTCATTTGAGAAAAAATTAGATGCCCCAATCTTCTGTCTTTCTTGTCTTGGTCGGGACCTCCTTTTATTATATATAGATTTCTTGGAGTTCTTGTACATTTGATTACTCTTTCCTCTATCAAGCTCACGGACCACTCATCAGTTTGATAAAAACACAACTTCATTTCCTTGATCACACATTTTACTGACACTCAACAGGTTATGCTTTAAACCATCAACAGACATAACATTTCCAGCTTTAACCTTTTCTTTCAAATAAACAAAACTTTTACCATTAATGACAACTGGCATGTCATTTCCAGAAGATACATTATTTTCCTTTTCTAGAGCATTATATGAAAGGAGTTTATTTTTATCACCTGTCATGTGTTTAGAGAAACCACAAACAATATACCACTGATTCTCTTTTCCTTCTACAAACAGAGCTATGCCAAATCTTTCTGATTGAAATTCCTTCATTCTCCATACCTTGGAATTTGATGATGTTTGTTCCTCTTGAATTGTTGGCCGAAATTTTCTCCTACATTCATATTCTTCATGACCAAATTTATTGCAAATTGAACATTCAATTTCATCTTCGAGAGGAGAAAAGTTATTATAAGAACTTTTCTTGATTCCTATCATGGTCCTTTGTTTTCGTGCTTCTCTAACCATGATAGTTTTGTACTCAACACATTGAGTAGCCTTATGACCAAATTTATGGCATGAAAAATATTGTCCATTAAAGAAGTTTTTGTGATCATAAGATTTTTTGGTATTGTTTTCCTTTTTGGTTGATGCTTCTATTGATGTTCACCCTTGGAGTAGAATGAGCATGATTTACCTGAGGAGTAATTTTGGGCTTTTGCTGAAGACTGACGCATTCTTCACTGGTATTTATTGCATCGAGATAGCTTTTGGTGATGGTTGACAACCTTTGTGATTGGAATGTTTCTCCAGTATATCCAAGACCGGTCTTTATAAGAGGAGAACGTTGATCCTTGATGATTTCATCTAAATTTTCTGATCCTTTACAAAATCTAAGATTAAGAGACTTTGTCTTCTCAAGTTCGTTTCCTAGACACACTACTTCACATTCTAATTTTTCATTGTGCTTTTCTCTTTCAGTGAGTTGATGTGTGGAAGTGTCTATGGCCATATTCTTTTCTTCCAAACAAATTTTAAGTTGAGTGATTTCTTCAATAAAATCTTCCTCTTCTAAAGCATCCATAAAATCATCATTGTCATAAGCCATGAGTAATTTAAAATCTTGTTCAGATTCATATTCATCACTATTAGACATGTCCTCACTATCTTCATGAGTATAATAAGTTTTTCTATTGACAAACTGTTTTCTATTACCCTTTTCAAACTCCTTTCCGTTTTCGTGGTTATTTTTATGAGGACATGTAGCAACATAATGGCCAACTCTACCACAAGAAAAACATTTGAATATTAGTTACATCTGAATCTTCCAAAACCCCATTGAAGCTTTTTACAAAGTTTACCTCATCTTCTTCTGAAATATATCCTGACTCCTTGAGATCTTGCTTTTCTTTTCCCTTTGCTGAAGCTTTGAAAGTGACTCCTCTAATATTTGATGGACCTCCTTTCCTCATTTCAAAGGTAGTTAGAATTCCATGAAGTTGAACAACAGTAATAGATTGAAGATCCGTCTTTTCTTCTATGGCAGATACTTTTGACTCAAATTTAGAAGACAAAGATCTCAAAATTTTCTATACTAAATTATCCTCCATTATTGCTTCACCTAGACTCTTGATAAAAATAACATTCTCATCTACACATAAAAAGTAACTAACAATACTTTCATCGCTATGCATCTTGAGAGTTTCATACTGAATTTCGATAGTTTGGAGCTTAGCACATTTTACCTCGGAGTCTCCTTCGTAGCTCTAAATGATTTTGTCCCATATTTCTTTGGCTATCTTGAGATCCATGACTTTGATGAATTTTGATTCTCTCAGACTTCCCAATAAACATAATTACCTATCAAATGAGAAAATGATCTTGTACCCATTTTTTGAGGTCGAAAAAAATCACTCGATTTTGAAAAATGGTGATTCAGAATACACCTTTCTTTTTTTGGAGCATATTTTTGCCACTTTAAATTTTTTATCTATCAAGTATGAACAATTTTTTAAATGTTAGTGATTTTCATGCTAATTTTGAGAAGTGTTGATGCAACATCCACACATTGTTTTAGAGGGCCTATTTTTGACACTTTAATTTTTTTTTATGTATCAAGTGTGAACATTTTTTTTTGTGAGTGATTTTCGTCTTGATTTTGAAAAGTGTTGATGAACATCAACCCTTTTTGTTTAAAGGGCTTACTTTTTACACTTTAAATTTTCTAATGAATTAAGTATGGATAATTTTTTTGAAATGTTGGTGTTTTTCATGCTAGTAATAAAACATGACAAAAAAAACCAAATACAAAAAAATATATAAAAAACAAAAAACCTATAAAAATGTAAAAAAAAAGAAAAACTAAACTCGTAAAAAAAATTGAATAAAAAATTAATGAAAAAGAAAAAATAAATAAAAAAAGTCAACAAATAAATAAAAAAATGATTTTTGTTACCAAAAATATATAATTTAAAGAAAAACAAATTAAATAAAAAAAAGAAAAAAATCTATTTTTTTTTTTTAAGTTAGAAAAACAAATAAAAATAAAAACCTCATTAGAAAATTACAAAAATAAACTAAAAATTAAAAATTACGGAAAAAAATTAAAACTAAAAGAAATCAATTAAAAGTAAAAATTAAAAAATATTTAAATTAAATAATGTAAACAAACAAAATAAAAAATACAAAATAATAAATAAAATAAAAATTTAAGAAATATTTTTAAAATTAAAATTATAGAAATAAAGAAATAACATAAAATTAAATTAAAAGAAATAGTAATAATAAAATAATATTAAAAATTAAAAAAAAAATAATTAAAAAACAGAATAAATTCAAAGCAATGTATTATATATATATATATATATAATATATATATATATATATATATATATTAAAACCAAATTCAAAACAAATTAAAAATAAATAAAAATCGAAAAAAATAAAAAAATAAAAAAATTAAAATTAAAACTAAAAATTAAACTCCCAATCGAGATGAGATGTGGTGTCATCGGTGACAAACCTTGAGTTGACATGGTCATTACCAAAGCATTTATTACAATTGCCCTCCACATGCTTAAGGCAAGGGGTGCAGTGTCCTCACTCATGAATGCATGGGATGTAGGTTGGCAGGGTGGCAGAGGGAGGGATAAGGAAGGGTGGTGGAGATGAGCAAGGTATTCGACGTGCCAGGAAAGTGAATTTTGCAGAGGAGAAGGAAGGGAGCTCAGAGTGGAAGAGAGGAGATGGAACTTCATATGCAAGGCTAGCGACGACTTTTTGAGCATCAAGGAATAGGACATGGCTCCAACTAAATGCGAGCATGGTCATGGAATTAAAGGCCTGATTTCCTGAGCAACCAAGATACCCAATCCGTTGGAAGGCCACAGCGTCTGCAAGCCTGTTGAACACCTCATAACAGAAGCAACTGCGACATATAGGGATGAAACAAACGAAGGTATCTAAAAGCTGATTGATGACTGGGAAGCAGAGATAAAACAAGAGATTGAACCGGACGATGAGATATAAATATGGAGGACAATGGTTCCTAACCCAGGGAATACAAGAGGTAGAACCACGCAATTCAAACACACCTTGTACTTGTATTTCTTGATGAAAATTTTACTTGGTAAAGTAATGTAACAAATATCTATGTGGATGGTAGTCACACTACAGGACATGCCCAATTACAGAAAAGACATGGAGAAAATCCTCTTTCAGTTTTACAAACAAGATATGAGAATGGATCGTTTCAACCGTCACATCCCTTGCATCGTGGAGCTGTTTGGTATGCCAGAGGCAACTGCTGAAGATCCCACTCTTGCTGCCTTAGACTCTGAGGAGCAGAATGTCAAGAAGGATTAGTTCCTCTATGCTTAGTTTTTTTTTTTTTTTTGCGGATATAATTTAAATTTAATGTTGTTTAGGCTAGAAGTTATATAGTATTTGGACATGAGACTGAGACCTACATACCCTTGCTAGAAAGACTGAAGAAATTTTGTTTTTTGATGGCCTATAATGCTGACCAGTGGCCAACAGTCTCACTTTCCCATCAAGGCGAGTTGTGGCCACCAAGTAACTCTGTGTGGTCTAAATTTTCCTTATATATCTCATACAAAATGGACAGTCCTACCAAGAATTACAAAAAAAAATAATAATAAATAAATAAATAAATAAAAATTGAAAAAGAAATATTAAAAAAAAACAATTAAAAAAGCATTAAAAACAAAATAAAAATTTAAAATTTTAAAACAAAATCTTCAAAAAAAGCATTAAAAAAATAGTAAAAAAAAAAATAGAAAAGAAAATAAAAAATTCAAAACAAATTAAATTAAAAAAAAAAATTATTAAATTAAAATTTAAAAATAAGAAAAAAATTACCCCTAGCCCCCACACCCCGTCGTCCCCCTTTGTCACCCAGCTTCCCATACCCACCCTCGTTCAACCCCCCGTCCTGCGCCCCCTTCCCCTCCTTGACCCCTGCTCCCGTCCCCTCCCCAACCTCGCAACCCAATCCCATTATGTGCAGTTTGATAGTTGATTTTAAATTTTTCGTTATAATGAATGAAGTCTGCCCCACAATGTGTTAATTTCATGGTTGGTCATTAAGTTTTCATTACAATTTGTTGAGATCACCTATACTGCGTGTCAATTTGATAGCTGATTTTTATTTTTATTTTGCAATGTATCAAGTTGTCTCAGGCTAAGATTTTAAAATCATTATACATTTAGCACTCAAAAAAATTACTCTTAGTATAATAACTCTTTCATTCAGGTTTTCATTTTAAAAGTTTTTTTAGCCATAAATTTTTTCCATAATGTCATGCCTGAAATATTTTGAAAATTTAAGATTGTTTTATAGTCATAATCTTTGGTTTTAATTCCATGGTTCAAAAATTGTCAAGATTTTAATATTTTTCTAAGTCGTGATATTTTATCTTTAATGTTATGGTTGAAAACAATTATAAATATTTTTTCTTAGCACCATCCTTGATATTTTTTGGAATTTTAAGGTTTTCCAAATAAGTGATATTCTAAATTTAATGCCATCCTTAAAAATCATTGGAATTTTAAGGGTTTTCAAAGACATGATATTTTATCGTTAATATCATGCTTGAAAAACGTTGGAAATTTAAAGTTTTCGAGAGTCATGATATTTAAATTTTTTAACATCATTATTTAAAAATGTTGAAAATGTACTCTAGAAAAAAGGCGTTATTCCAACATCAACAGTTTTTTATTTCGTGTTTTTTGCACCAAAAATATGGATTTTATTGTTTTTTATTGTTATTTTTAAAAAAGATCGAAAATTTACTTTGAAAAAAAATGGTAATGTCGAATAAACACTTTTTATTTTTGGGTTGTTTTTTCATGTTTCTTTGGGATTTGGCCTCCAATACCCATTTTGAGGTAATAGTTCTCGTTTGATCGGTAACTATGTTAATAGAGTATTGATGGCTTTGGCATTGGTTTCATATAGCTTCTTTCCTGTTGTATTTGTGGGTATTGCTACTAGAAATCGGTATCCTCCTTCAATGATTTCCCAAACATCAACTCCAAGAGACTGAAGATATGCTCTGGCTCTTATCTTCCAATATAGTAAGTTTTTTTCGTTGAAGATTGCTGGCCTGATAGATCCCATGCCTTTGTGATTGTTCATCTTGATAAATCTCACTTCAAGAGATCAAGCTTCTTCTGAAGGACCTGCTCTGATCCCAATTGTTGGAATTAATACTAAGAGCCGGGGGGGGTGAATCAATATTTACAATTCAATAAATTTTCATTTCATAATCAGATTTATATATGCTACTTTCGTGAATTAAACTCACATGTGCACACAATTGTTGTTAAGGAAACTAGCATATATATAGTGAACTTATGATTCAGTTAGTTCATGATGTGTTAATCTTTAAACAGTGCATCAGTACTTTATTAAATAGTAGCTATGTGTAGTAATAACAAAAATAAACCATCACACATAAGAAACACACGTGAACACCAACATTTAAGGTGGAAACCAAATGCGGGAGAAAAACCACCTGTTGTTTTCGTCTCTATATTATTTTAATATAAAGAAAATTTGTTTGCAATCTTGTACTTGTGTAGACTCATACCAGTATGCAGGCACCCACCCGTAGAAGGCCACAAACTTCTCTCGTTCTCCATCTTCTACTGGAAGGGAGCTACAACCCCGTAGCTTTTGTACCAGCCAATATGTTTACCAGTACATAGGCTTTTGTACCAGCTAATATGTTTACCAGTACAAAAGGCTGGTCCCTGGTCTCCTACAAAAGGATATGACCTTCTCTCTTCCTCGAGGGACCACGTTTCATAAATTTTTAGACTGGATACTCCTTGTACATAAGCACACAATTAATTACCACTTTAATAACTACATCTACCAACAATGAGTCAATCTAAACAGTCAAATCATTGTCACCAGAACACTGTGTTGAACCCAGAAACATGCATCATCAACCAGAACCAACTGTAACCTCACAAGTCATATGTCAAAACTTATACACTACTTTAGTGAAGCCAACCTGTGTGTATACACTACTTCCTTTAATCACAACTGCGTATACCTCCAAAAATTTTGAATCATAAAAACCTATGAAATAAAACTGTATCAACTAGTAACATTTTGAAGATCTATTGTCAAATTATAGAGATCTAAACGGAAAACAACAAATATCACCCTTCTCACTTAATCAATCAATAAACCAAACTCAATCTCCTTATGCATTCAGTTCTACTTTCAGATCTAAGAAGACATCATGGACAGATAGCAATAAAACATCAGCACTGATCAAATAGATCAGTTATTTCTGAACAAGAGGCTTTTCTTTTACATACGCTACTTGGAAGAGTCGAACCAGCATGTATACACGCCTTCACTAGGGCGAACTAGTGTATATATCTGAAAATCCTAACTTACAACTTCGCTGCTAAAACCCTTTCACTTTCACACTTGAAAAACGCTGGAAATTGAAAGTTTTCGAGAGTCATGGTAGACTAGGAGATTTATGGATTTGATGTTGTTTTCTCATGATTGATTGTAGATACAAGTACATGGATGAGACATGATGTGACGATGAACGAGATGAAAAAGGAGAGCAAATGCGTGGAGATTTGTTCTTGAAAGGTCGAAAGAACAATGCATGCGAGGATATTTTTTCGCAAACAGACGATGCATACAAGAAGGATTTTTTGCGAAGGTACGATGGATGTGAGGGGATTTTTTCACAAATGTAAGATGCATGCAAGGAGATTTTTTCACGAACAGACGATGCATGCGAGGAATTTTTTTTTGCGAATGGAAAAACATGTGAAGCATTTCAAAGTACAAGCGAAGGAGGAACATGCATGTGCGAAGGAGGAACATGCATGTGCAAACATCAAGTGAACAACAAGAAATAGAAGACTTCGCACACCTTTCCATATTGATATGAAGCTATGATACACCAAGAGCACATCCATCACTCAACATCACTACAACTCGACATGGATAGAACCACCAACATGAACATACCAGCACTATCGTGTTGATTTGTGTCAGAGTCATGTTGGCCACATCACTATTGTGGGCCATACTATTGTAAATCAATGTAATGTAACGTGGAAGTCCAAGAGACCCACATGTAAATCTAAAGAGTCATGTAAGTCAAACAATCATGAGGGAAGTCGAACAGTCACAATGGCCAGTTTTACCCTTGGCTATAAATACCCCTCATTTGTACATGCAAATGAATTTTTCACCTTGTCTCCTCCCACATACTCTTGAGAATCTGTAATCTTTTCTTTGAGGAGAAAGCAGTGGCTCCAACACCCCTTTTATGGGGTTAGTTATGTATGGTGTATCGATGTGTCTTTGAACTTTCACTTAATTCAGAAGCCTGATAACATGCCAAATTGTTTTCGCACATGTACTGTAATTGTTTGTAAGCCTAATATTAGAACACTTGTAATGCATGTTTCTTTAACCCGTATTAAAACATTTGAACTCTTTCAGTTGTTCTAATACATATGTTTATGAAAATGTGTTGTATAAGTTGTTAACATTGTCCTTCCCACGTGGGCTTCCTCACTAGACATAAGACAAAACGTTTCGCATAAACTTGTTATAATGACTGTTGTACTCACACGGACTACTTCGTTGAGTGTTATACGTGCTATTCCTTCTTGTGTGTGTGACTACCACATCCATGTGGACTTCTCTGTTAGAAGCTGTGCATGTCCTGTCATGTTGGGTGTCTCTAATAGAGTTGGGACTCTTCCCATTCAACTGGAGACTCACTTGCACCCTCTCTCTCTCTCTCTGGTGAAAGATCCTTGACAAAAATAACACTATCACCCACGAAGCACGTGAACCTCGTTGTTCAAAGACAAAGAAGACCACTCTCACGTGCTGACAAGCAAGAGCTAAGGCATCTCTTTAACATAATGGAAATTAGGCCATCATATTGGATGGGACTCCTACACCAAATAATGTGAGGTCTAGTTGGGACTTCATATCGAGGAGATCCCCTGAATGTTGGTGGGTCCCACACCATCAACATTTATGGTGCTAGAAGGAAGACTAAATGACAAGCTGAGTCCTCACAATCTGTTTTGAATCTTCAAATACTTATCATGAGTAACTGCAGAGATTCTCTTCCAGAGTGTATGTCTTATGGAAATGACTTGAAATCGCTGAAGTGTTGTGGGAAAACTTGTCACGTAAAACATATGATGGTGGAGGCCGAGTAGCCTCGGTTACACATGCGGTTGGTATTGTAGGCTCCTGTGAAAGACATGAAATATTTGAAGATTACATGACCTGTGGGTTGTTCGCATACACGCTTTGACGGCATCTAATGCATTGGTGTGCCACGTTTCTTAAAAGATCTATTCTCTCTCTCTCTCTCCTCTGGTTGCAGAGATAGACCGCGCTTTCAATCATTTTGACTATAGAGAACTCGATAAAGAAATTTTGAAATTATAGAAAGAACATAATGAATCTATTGAACAATTTCACAGACATTTTTGTAATCTTGCATACTGATTTCCCGAAGATGAAATTAATTGGGAATTTCTCGATGGAACATTTGAGTATCTTCTTGACATATCTGAAAATCCATAATTCTTAGAATCATTCGAACCCCTCCTAGCAAACCTCTGTGTTAAAGATGCCAAATCTAAGACAGATGAGGTTGTTGTCACAAGCGACTGTCCATACTCTTCTCATCAAATAGCTCTAGCTTTATAGTGCGAGGTGGGAGAAGGTGCATGCACATATGATGAACTGTCACATCCTCCTACCCCACCTGCTCTTGATATCTGCATAGATTTGGCTTGCAAGCCTACTAGTTTTCACATGGATTTGTTCCCTCAACCTCCATCCCTATGTTCCATTGATTGTTCAGACTGTACTATCTTGTGTTCTTCCGTTCCAGACTCCAAACATGTTGTGAACTAGGATCAAGTTGTCGACGAAGTTGGTGTTGTGCTAACAACCTGCAATATCATTCATGATGAGTGTGTGTGGCAATACAAGGAATAACGAGAGGTGAAGGATGACTCCCTCCCACCCTCACCTCATCCTCTCTATCCTGACATCCCTTGTGATTCTGGTGCTATTGATTTCCCCTCTGAAAACTCATTTTCGGATGTTTCTACTTCCGATCATTCACTGGACACAACAGATGTAAGTCTATCATTACATCACAAAGAGGACACATCTTCCTTTGAGAATCCATCCCATCTGTCATCTATCATTTTCGAAAACACAGACAGTGAACATCCTTGTTTCTCATCTACTCCTATGCACGATTCATCAAATCATGAGGATGTCGACAAACATCCTAAATTTTTTGATCATGGTTCTCATGATCCTTATACTTCTTCATCTGATCATGATGTCGATTCACTTGTTATTAATCTGTCTAAGTTACTGGTCTCTGATGATCTACCTATTGATAGAGTGGAAACCCCACAGGCTAGAGAGACACTTCAGCCTGGGATGATGGTCATGTCAGGCCGTTGTTGTCCTGCGGTTAGTTCCACTTTCGATCAGAATTTTTTTGAAACAGCCAAGCCTCTTCATCACTCTCTTCTTCGCATTGAAGATTAAGCAAACACCCATATTTCACTTCCTCCACTCGAATCATATGATCCCATCACTCAACCTCTGGAGGAATCTTACACAACGAGCACACTTGGAAATCATAATCCATTGGGATTTATCATGTTCGCTCATATGTCGCAATCCAAAGAGTGTGTATGTTTACTATTTGCACATTGTGTGTCACAACACTATGTTAAGTCTATAGAATGTCTATCTTGTGCATTCACTCTTTTCTTTTATGTAGATGTTTTAGAACTCGAAGTGTGTTGGTGTTCATTGTTATATCTTTGTGTTTGCCGGTTTGCATGACTATGCTTCTTGCGAACCATTCCTTCACCAACATGGTCCATCCAATGCATCGGTGGCTGCATTGTAAATATCACTTCACGTGAGTAGGCCCATGCACCATTTAATGTAGGAGTAGGAGTAGTCTTTTCATGGCTTTGCTTTTTTGTTTGCATGTTTGTTTTCTTTATTGCTTGCTTTATTTCTTTTCTTACCTGTTTTTCTCTTGCTTTACTTCTACTTTTTTCTTTTTTCCTTCTTTTGTTGCTTGCACCCATAGGTTAGCCTCTCATTAAACTGTTTTTGGCTCTTGAGACAAACAGGGTGAATCTAAGAGGACTTGTACAAGTATCAACATCTGGTTATATGCCTTCATAACTCTTTATGAAGAACTTGTTGTCATCAGTCAATGATGCCTTGATGGAAAATACGTTCTTTTTAGAGTCAGTCTTGGTGAAAACATGACGCTTGCACTGTTAACTAGTACCACCTGCTCTAATCAGTTCTTTTGGGTTAACCCTTGTCAGCTCAGTCAAGTAGAGTAAGGTGAGGGGGAAAACCTTAACAAGTATGTTAGCGGTATACATAACATACTCCTTTGAAGGAAAAACCTCTTCGTCTCTCCATAAATCGAGACCCTCTTCTGCCTTTGAAATAAATAACTGCCCATGCACAGTCCTTGAAAAAAAATGATGAAAAATGAATAAGGTGA
Organism: Pinus taeda; assembly: GCA_000404065.3. Taxonomy (NCBI): domain Eukaryota; kingdom Viridiplantae; phylum Streptophyta; class Pinopsida; order Pinales; family Pinaceae; genus Pinus; species Pinus taeda. Next base: position 13,043 of record APFE031493370.1, on the reverse strand, counting down.
AAGAAGAGAAAGGCTTCTTGCATAGAGAGGTGATGCAAGTAACTCTGCCAGGGTATTGACTAGGCTCGTTGGCAGTGGAGGGATGCTTCTGTTCTTGTGTGACTCCACCAGCGTACTGTGCAAGCTTGCTGGCAGTGAAGCAACACCAGAGATGAAATTTAAACTCTGATTGCCATATTACTTGTGTACCAATATACCCCTGATCCCCAATCGAAACAACTGACTTGAATTGGCTTAGAATGTGTGCTGATCGATCAAGAGCATGGATGGTGCTACATCTTTCATCAAAGCTAGTGTGGAAACCACGATGATCAAAGAATCAAACAATACTTCCAAAAGGGTTAGACTTTCTTTCATGAAACAAGGTCCATAGAAAGAGTTGCAGTTCTACCAATGCGTCACCAAGTGTTGAAGCGGTTACAACCACCATCCAAAATTTTGGCTCCAATGCAAATTTTGGAGTCTACCTTTGATCCTGTGATCGATCATCCTTGGTCACTTATTGGTAAGATGATGATTTCAATCTCCTCTCCATGATCCTAAGAGTTGTCTACATTCTCATCTTTATGTAGCATGTGTCATTTTCGAGCATAAGGGTTGTCGTTTGTCATGCAAAGGGAATATTGTCTTTATTTAAAGGAATTGTGTGCGTATGAGTGGTTTTCATCACATAGACATGTTTCACACTCACCTGACACACTCTTGTCAGGAAGGTTGTTGCATCAAGAAAATTATGTCATGCATTTTGGATGGTCTACATTGTATCATTAAGTGTCCGTGTGCGATCAAAGTCAAGTCCTCTCATGTTTACCTATGTTGACTGATCTCAGACCTATCCATTTTCCCAGTCAACCTAGCATCATAAAACTTCCTTGAATTTTGCGCTTTGCATATGCAACCATCAAGCTTCCTTCCTTACCTGCTAAAACCCCGCAGCCTATAGAGACCCCAGCCAACACTGCTCTCGAGAAATGCACAGAGCAGTCCAACTACACTGCCCTAAAAAATTGTGTAGAGGTGTCCTCTTAGGACCCCTATCCCACATCATTGCTTTGAGCTTCAAAACTGCGTAGTGTTTTCCAAGTTGTCCTATCGGTCTTGCATGCAGAAAATACATAGACAAGCCTCTCAAGGCTTCATTCTGGCAATAGTCACTATCCACTGAAATTGTGTTGATATACCTCTCGGTGACTAGAAGAAAAGGTGACATGCTGAAATCTCTTTCAAGGAGTTGAGGAGAAGGATCAAGGAACCGAGTAATGGAAAGGATCAAAACCGCACACAAACTATGTGTGATGCATGATCATCTTAAGGGTAAGTATGGTACGTGTTGAGTCTTGAAAATGTCATTCATTTCCATTACACTTTCACTATTATGTCCATTATATCACCTCCATTTCACTACTGTGTCACCACATTCATCCCACTTTCATTATCATTGGGCCACATTTATGTTTTTCCAATCTTTATTAATTCTAAGCCTTTTTAGGTGAATTTGTGGTTAAAAATTAGGAAATAATGTGCATATGCTTATACCTAACCAGTGGGTTGAGATTGTTGACATGTGTAGGTTGAAATGAGGCTTCTAGAAAACCTTATTGTGCACTCTAAGGCCAAATTCGAATTTGAGTGGAAAGAATCATTGGATCATGAGGATATGTGTCACATCTCCTAATTGTATTGTAACTCTAAGAAGACATGTGTCTTATCAGTTCCTATTTTGATTAGGACTCTAGAGGTAGAGGGAGAGATTCATCGATTATCATTAATGAGATGGCTCTCATCCTTTTGTATAAATAGGAGATCTCTCTCCTTCATTAGTTAGTCTTTTTAGTCTTTTTAGTCCCTAGTTCTTAATATTGTAGTTATTCCTTGATACCTTTTGAAAGATTTGGATAACTTTGTTGTACTTTGTACTTTTGAAGAATTTGAATAAAGCTTTGATGTTCTCAACATGGAAGGAGATGTGAAGTAGATATCATGGAGCACATTAGAATGTAAGGTAGAGTAGATTTCATTTTGTAAATATTGCTTTGTATAATGTAAGGTAGAACAGATTTCATTTTGTAAATATTGCTTTGATTTGATTTGATTACTTTCAAGTTTGATAGATTAGATTTTTCATTCATGCAATTTTAATTCATGCAAGTGTGTTCAAT
>APFE031493369.1:67234-84258 GCA_000404065.3 Pinus taeda | reverse complement strand
TATATGTGATGTCTCCATTTCTAGAAAATCATATGAGACACACATAATCTAGATGTACCTAGGCAATGGTCTTGTAAGAAATCCAAGGTTGTCTCTGGGAGCTACAACAAGTCAAAAACAGCTCTAGGTTCCAAGTTGGGCCTACCGTAATGGAAATGTCTATCCGCACCCCTCTAGACTGTATAAATAGAGGGAAGATGAAGCTCATTTGGAGACACATACTTGGATGATTTGTGTCCAAAATATCACAAAGAGGATTGAGATGAAGAGGAGAGCGAAAGTTTGAGAGAAGGAGTTGCTTCGTAAGCTTAAAATTTTGTGAAAGTTATTCCTTAATACATCCCTTGTTGTTGGTTTCTTGTTGATGGATTTGTTGGGAAGAAAGAGGGTTTGAATTGGGATATAGAAGGTGAAGTTTTTTGTGGTCATGGGTCTTGGACATCTCATTTGATCTAATTCTATAAGAAGATAATTTTTTGGGTTTTCCACTTGGAGGGATTTTTCCTTGCCTTGGATCCTATATCTTGTGGTCTCCATGTTTACGTTGTGATAATTATTTGATGAAGAAGAACATACTTAAATAAATAAGAAGCCAACAAATTTCACAAGAAATTATAAAGGAAAGGAAAATATAATTTAAACATAAAGCCTCTCAATTTTCCAACACTTCCTTGGTGTACGAAGGATTGTTTTCCAAAAAAAAAATTCCACTTCAACCTTAGATGTTAATTTTTTTTTTATAAGACAATATAGTACATGCATTTAAGCCTGCAGACACTTTCTCCTCTAAGAAAACATTCCTGTCGGTTTGAATACATGTACATGTATTCAATATAGGAAAATATAGGGCAATATACTACATGTATTCAAACATGTAGGAACTTTCTCCTCTAAGAGAGAGTAACTAATTCCATCCTACGGTAGGGCGAGGTATATTTGGATTTTTATTTATCCAAAGACAAGTGATATCCTATGAGATTTCAACTAGATCATCACATGAAGCATTTGGGTGCTAGTAAAAGGCTTTGTCACACACCCAAGGATTTGTAGAAGCATAATATTGAATAGCTTCATAGTTTTCCTTAATTGGGATGTATTTCCATTTAAATAATTTCATGCATTGAAAAATATACACCCAAACGACTGGAAAAACCATTGAACAAGTTAAAGAAAATTCATAAATTTTTGAACTAGATCTCCTCATTTTACTCTTAGATAAAAAAAACTTACTGAACATCCCTAAATACAAAAAAACAAACAAACAAACTTCATTCTAGCCTTATACAAAAACAACAATGTGTTTGAACTTGAATAACAAGCAAAGAAAATATAAGTACAAATACATGTTGAGAAGGAAATGTGAAAGTAACGAAATTGTAAATGCAAATGTGAGTTGAAAAGGAAAAGGTTTTGTATTACCTTTAAGGGAGGATTACTAATAGTGCTCTTAGATTAAAGAAGAAGTCACTTGTGTAATATGAAACTCACTGTATGGTGCTCATATATTAAAGAATAAGTCACCAATAATAGTAGTCAAGAAGATATTACAAATGAGGCATCCTTTGTATTTATATACAATTTAAGAGTAGAGGTTATGACTAGGGTATTACCCATTTGAGGATATAATAAATGGAATTCATACATGAACATTGATTAATGTAGTGGGGGTTACAATTAGAAACACAATAATATAAAACCATAATTATAAAGTAAGGGTTTGAACATTGCCTATATTAATGACTATAAAGTAAGGGTGTGAGCGTTGACTAAGTTAGTTAGTGGGAGTTAGATTCATAAACACAATAATAATAATTATAATGTAAGGGTGACCTTGAATTTGATTTTATCATCTTAACAACTCTATTTATCCTAACAACAAGTAATGGAAAAAACTAAATGTATATAAATGAGAGAAGTTTTATAGAAGCCCAACTTAAATATGGGGTTAGATATGTCCAAATTTAAAGAGTATGCTTATGTGTACCTAACTCAAATAAAATGTGGAGTTTTTATATGGTTACCTAGTGCAGATACAACCAAGTGTGGCTTTATGGATGCCTAATTCAATAACACCTAAAGTGGGTTTATGGATACACAACTCAAAAACCATTGAAAGTGGGTTCATGGATACCCAAGATATAGCCAACCCAAAATGAAATAATCAATGGGTTTATGAATAACCAATTTGAATATAAATAACTCAAAATACCCCATATTTAATTTGGATATCTATAAAGCCATATATAACCCCATATTTAAGTTGGATATCTATAAACCATTCTCATTTATATACATTTTGTTTTCTCCATTACATGTGCTTGGGATAAAGAAAGTTTTTAAGATGATAAGGTAAGCTTCAAGGTCACCCTCACTTTATAATTATTATTTTGTTTCTAAATCTAAATCCAACAAACTTAGTCAGTGTTCACAACCTCACTTTATAGTCACTAAGGTAATTTAGTGAGTGTTCACACTCTCTTATAATTATTATTGTATGAGTATCTCTAAATATAACTCTTACTAACTTAATCAATATTCATTTATTATATTCCTAAATGGTTAAAATCTAAACACGTAACCTATACTTGTAAATTGTATATAAATACAAAAGAAAACAACATCATCTTCACACTATTGGTGACTTATCCTTTAACAGAAAAACACCATTGGGAGAGTTTCATACTCTCCAGGTGATTTTTCTTTAATCTGAGAGCACTATACAGTAATCCTCCCTACAAACTCTTTTCATTTTCGACCCATATTTGCATTTAAATTTTGTTTACTTGGTCATCTCCTTCACAACACCAATTTGTATCTACAATTTTTTTTATGGTCAGAATGAAACTTTTTTTGTTGTTGCATAAAGGGAGCTTTAGCAACATTTTCATCTTGAAGTAAAATGAGGATATTTAGTTCCAATATTAAATAATTTTCCTCCCCTCCTTCAAGGGTTTTTCCAGCTATTGGTGCACATGCAATTCAATATTGGAAATGCCTTAAATGGAGATTCTTCCAAAGTAAGGAACACTATGAAATTATTCAACATTGTGCTTCTGTCAAATCCTAGGTGCGTAATAAATCTTCGATGTGGCAACCAAATGCTTAATGTGATGATCCAACTGAACTCTTACAGGATAAAAATCATCTATGAATAATTAAAAAGCAAGATATACCTCTCCCTCCCACAAGATGGGATTAGTTGCTCTCTACCAGAGAAGAAGAAACCCGTAGGTTTGAAAGCACATACTACATTGCTCCATATGGAAAAAAGCTAAGGTAAATGGTTGAAGTGGAAAAAAAATCGGAAGAAAATCCTTAGTATGTGAAAGAAGGGGTCTACATTTCACAGTTAAATTATCAAATTTCCTAGTCACTTCATGAAGGCTATGTCAGAAAACATTGGGCCTCAATAGCTCTGAACCAAGACAGAACTTGTCGAAATGCTAAAAACAAAGTCTCTTATGATTATGAAAAATATCTCTCCTCCCTCAACTTTTAAATTTGTCATCAATGCTTCTATAAAATGATTTCTTGCTTGTGGTTTTCATATCTATATATCAAAGCATGTTGACTTGCTAATTCATTTTTTTCCATAATGGATAGTACCTATCATCTTCAATGCATGGTGCATTGTATATTTGTATCTGTAACTATAATGTGCAATTTCATAAGCTAAAAACTATCGTATACCTAAATTAAGCCCACCTTCAATCTCAATCTCTCAAGCAAGATATAAAATCATCCAATTCAAGCATGATATAAAAGAAATTGAAATGTTTAGCTTGGTGCAATGACATAAACATAATGGCATCAATTAAGACTCTAATTTATGTAAAATATATATAGCTAATTTTTCTTTTTTTACTAGTTGTAATTCTTTCATGATTGATTTTACATCGAAGAGGTCTTGAGAGGTTTTGTTGTCATTTTTTTCTCTTTTAAAATATATATTTGTAGAGTTGATTGTATGCACTCATTCATTGTTATGTGTCATGTGTAACACTCCCTCCCACCCTCTTTTATTTTTTAGGTCGTGGAAGGTGTTAATTTTAACTAACCCAACCTCCATGGTCTCATTATGAAGATGGGGTTACAAAATTTCCTCCTCCAAAGTTAGCGAAATCAACTTTGGACAACATCATCACACTCATCTCATCAAGAGATTTCCGAAAATATAAATTTTATCTCAATCCAACTCCTAGATTGAAACTTATGTTCAATCAAAGCTCATCATGTCACATGATGCCACATCAACTTTTCACTGCCACGTGGCATCCACATGGAATCAAATCAATAGGTCCCTCCAAACTTGACCTCATGGTGCTTTTACGTAAATATGCTTTGTATTCATCCTCAATATAAAACCTAGTGTGTGTAATATTTCCCCCTAACACATTATTTCTCAACCTTCAAATCACCAAAACTCTAGATATCCACCTCTGCAAGACCTACAATAGAGCCCACATGCTTCCATGTAATTGCCACAACTAACATGGCATCCTCTGCCATAGCTCTCCTCACGGGTCTCATAACACCAACAACCTTTATTTCTTTACTTCATTTCCACATTATATTTGGTCCATAAGATAAATCTGATGTGCACAATATTTACCATGGCGCATTATTTACGCATCCCCCAGATCTTTCAGGCTCCCTTATGTCCATTCAACGGTATCTGGCCCTAGCTCACATCTGGGGCTCCACAAATTTGCATCTTTCCCTAAACTACAAATATCCCAAATCTCAAATACATCATACACTTGAGTGGATCTGACCTTAAGTTAATAAAACCTCCAAGCATGCCCTGCTTTGGATACTCCAACGACCAAATGCCTAGTCTCCCATATACATTCACTAGGCCTAAAGTACATATAGCCTAGATTAAAAATATTGTCAATGACTTATCCAACCTTGGATAGAAGTATGATTCTCTGTGATACTCAAACTTAGAAATTCTAAAAATTTCAATGGACTTTTCCCAAGCTTTCCTTCACAATGGTAACATCTTTTCCCTTCACAAGGAAATGATTGACATGGAAAAATTTAAGAGGAAAAATGTTTTGGACAAATTATTAAACCTACAAACTCTAATAGATGTTGAAATTTTTTCTAACCAAACAATAATATATTGACCAAACATGAATGGAAAATGGTTGGAAGGGCTAATGAACAAATAGACCAGGGATAACAAAAAAGGTAAAAATATTTCCAACATAACAAAAAAGGTAAAAATATTTCCAACATTCCATCACATTGGTATACTCTACAAACTCTAATAGATGTTGAAACTACAAACTCTAATAGATGTTGAAATTTTTTTACCTTCACCACTTGTTCACCTTCAACTAGCCCAACCACATAATATATACATTAATACACATCTATTACATTATATCAACCACCTCTCATTGACTTCATGAATAACTCAAGTACTAATTGGGAAAGTATTGAAATAAAAGTGAAATCTTATAGTGGAACATCAATTATTTAGAAAACAATGGTAACATCTTTTCCCTTCACAAGGAAATGATTGACATGGAAAATTTTAAGAGGAAAAATGTTTTGGACAAATTATTAAACCTACAAACTCTAATAGATGTTGAAATTTTTTCTAACCAAACAATAGTATACTGACCAAACATGAATGGAAAACCAGGGGAAACAAAAAAGGTAAAAATATTTCCAACATTCCATCACACTGGTATACTCTACAAACTCTAATAGATGTTGAAATTTTTTCTAACCAAACAAACTCTAATAGATGTTGAAATTTTTTCTAACCAAACAATAATATACTGACCAAACATGAATGGAAAATGGTTAGAAGGGCTAATGAACAAATAGACTAGGAGAAACAAAAAAGGTTAAAATATTTCCAACATTCCATCACACTAGTATACAGTGGAGGGAAAATATTTAAATTAAATTCACGTTAAATTTTTTATTTTATTATTATAGATTTTTTACTAGTAAATCTAACCCATATTGTAAAACATCTCTTGATTCAAAACTATTAATATACATCTTGATAGAAAACCCTTAATAAACATCTTTAAAGTATTTTCAATATAATCTAATTAAAATTAATATAAAATTTATTAACTAATAGTAATATGATTATGAATATAAAATGATATTGATATTTTTTTTTATCAATTGATATAATGATATTGATATTGATATAATTGATATCGATATAAATGATAGCATCGTAACTAATTAGTAACCGATTAATACCGGCTAATACCCATTAAAAATCAATCCAGCTGTCTGAACTATTTTAATCATCTAACATGCCAATCAACGGCTCATGAAGACACGGGTGGCCTGGAAGGAAAGTTATTTTCGTAGGAACGCTAGGGAACGCCTTAATGTGTAATTATTGTTTCTGAAAAATAAACCTGTTTTTTATTATTCTTGCTTTTTAAATATTAAAAAAAAATTGTATGCATTGAGCAAGCTAACAGATCAATTGGTGAATGAAAGCTTAAATATAATATATAAGGTAAATGTTATTTCATACAGAAAAACCAAAAAAAAAGTTAATAAAAATAATAATCAGAGGAAGTGGGTCACTGGGTTATTGTGCAGACAAGCATCTCAACTACCTTTACTTTTTTGAAAGTTTGTGACAACAATTAGACTCCAGTGCCATGGTGCAGCCAGGACACTGCCCTGCACTTTCACTTTAGGTAATCCAATTTGCTTTAAAAGCGTTATGACAGTCCAACCTGCCAAACAGAAAGTAGGGGGGAATATTGAAAAGAGTATGAACAATGGGCTATTGTTTAATTTAAACAATATAAGTTGCAGGTTCCATAGAAATGATGCGAGCAAGTTCAGCTCCTCATTGGAACATGGGGGTTAAGAGCAACCCTCGTGGTGGATTGACACCATTCAGATCGTTCAACGATTCCTCACATCTTCTCCTTGAAAAGTCCAAGGATTTACAGGACCAGAATGAGCAGTATCAGGGAGAGATTTCCACTGTTGAGAATTATTCAGCAATTACATATAACTATGGACACAGATCTTATCATGATATATGCTTCCTTGCCATTTTTATGATATTAGTGCTGGCAACATATGCAGGGGGTGTGTTTTCCATTGCCCGTCATAATAAAAACTATAAGCATGTAGGATCCTTTGTTTATCACCATGATTCCAGCAGCTGTGTGAGAGAAGTTGCTGATCAGAGTTTGGCATCACCTAAAGATTCTTCCCTATTGATTACCAGAGATAAATTCAAGGGTGAAGAAAGAAAACTACCCACATTGATCTCTAATAAACTGCAACTGCAATTTCAGCATCTAGGACATCTTTCCAAGGAATTGGTGTGCATGCTTGCAGTTACTCTGATTTTCAGTACTCCTTGTCTATTTGGTCTGCTATGGCTGCTCAACACTTTCACAAAACACATTGTCTATGCCTGCCTGCCTTTCTTCATCCTCATTCCCATTTTTATGAATACATTATGGTTTGTGGCATGTGCAGTCAATCAACATTGCAAAGAATCTTTTAGCCTTGCTCTCAGGATTTCTGCATTTCTGTTCATATTTGCATTATGTGGGATCATTCTTTTGGTCATCTATTCAAACAGAGACAGCATAGAGCTGACAATTAGAATACTTCACACTGCTTCTGAAGCTCTTAGAAGAAACATGGGGTTGTTATTGGTTTTACCTGGGTTAACTTTATTGTTCTTTCTGTACTTGGGATCCATTATTGTTTTCCTCTACTTTGCCCGTATGAATGGTAAAGTCATGCCCAATTCAAAGATTGAAGAGTATGAATATTTATGTGGGCGAGTTAGTGGGATTGATTGCTGTGTATGGAAAGAGGACTCATGGGTACCTGCCTACTATGGAATAGCCATTTTCACAATTATATGGTCTGCAACAACACTGTTTGAGGCTCAAGTGTATGTAATCAGTGGTACAGTTGCACAGTGGTACTTTCAAATATCTGGTACCTCCTCAACTGCAACCATCAGACATTCTGTCAGGTCAGGAGTTTCTCCGTTGTTTTCTGTTTTTTGTTTTATTTGAGCAGAGAATTTATCTAAACCGCTAATATGGCTGAAATTTGCAGGAATGCATTTGGTCCTTCATTTGGTACGGTTTGCTTCTCAGGCCTAATCTTTGCAGTGGTGCAAATGATTCGAGCAGTTGTTGAAAAGGCACGCACCAGTGGCAAAGCCACTAGTAGATCATCAGATCATGGGGTTTTCAATTTTATACTTGGTTTCTGTCTCAATTGCATATTGTCAGCCATGGAGTTTGTGAATAAGTTCACAATCAACTTCGCAGCAATTACAGGGGAAAACTACTGCTCTTCTGCCAAGATGGCATATGAGCTTCTGAGGAGAAATCTTCTTTCTGCTGTTGTGGTTGAAACAGTCTCCACACGCTTACTGTTTGGAATTTTCTTTGTTGTTTCTCTTGTTTATGCCATGATGGTAAGTAAGCACACATTTATTTATGTATTCTGCCTGTTGCAACATAACATACCAAGATGAACTAGTGAGAAATAATTTATGAATTGACACAGGTATGGATAATACTCAAGGCTGCAACTTCACTTGGAAGGGACGCCTATTACGTTACAGCTTTGGCGTGGGTAGTGCTTTTCGCGATTCTCGGTTTCTTTGTTCGTATTCTGGACAACGTGATAGACACAGTTTATATTTGCTATGCAATAGATAAAGACAGAGGATCCATATCAAAATCAGAGGTCCATCATGTATACGGCCTGCTTCCTCTCTCCAGAAACGAAACATCTTCGCTTGCTACTGTTTAGTTTCTGCACTTTTTATCAGACATACAAAACAGAAAATCATGTGCAGACCTCCGATGTTCTCTAGGTTGAGTAGGCAGGCCAGTCCTCCTCGTCTCACCCCAAAAAAGAGAAAGGAGATTTCTGATTACCGTCTGCTTTTACTTTTATCGTACAAATACGAAATTTGAATTCAAAATTTCGCCCTGAAAAAGGCATCGAGTTACAGAGAGCATGTGAATTGGGTATCTTTACCTCGATTATCGGTTCGCTGAATATTTAGTAATCAGAATGCTATGAGCTTGGTTAATTATTTGAGCAAGCCTATGTTTATATGATAAATTCGGCTATTTAAATTTGAATTTTGGTTTTGGTTGAAAGGCTTCGTTTAAAAATTAAAATAAAATGGCTTACCTGTAAAACATGAACCGGTGAGTGAGTGATGTGAGGGGATTTGAATTTTGGTTATAGCGGTTTATTTGTCGATATGATTGCCAAATATTTGGCGAATCAGCAATCAAGATAAATTCAGCTATTTAAATTTGAATTTTGGTTTTGGTTGAAAGGGTTGGTTTAAAAAATTAGTCTTTATATCAGATGTTGCAAAAAAAAATTTAGTAAGGCATAAATTTAAGAAGAATCATGAAATATAAAAAATCATTAGATTTTATTGTGAAATTCAAGAAGAATCATGATATATAAAAAATCGTTACATCTCATTGTCATTCTTTCTGTTCATAGAAAATACCATTGTAGGAAAAGAAGGTAGAGGATACCCACATTGTAATAAAGTTGAGATGTTTATAGAAAATACCATTGTAGGGAAAGAAAGTAAAGGATACACACATTTTAATAAGGTTGAGGGTTTTAGGATAGATTGGATATTAATTTGGGTATTTTCTAAAACTTCAAGAACAAGGATTGTTGACCATCTTGGATATTAATTTGGGTATTTTCTAATATTTTCTAAAACTTCAAGAACAAGGATTCACTATTTTTCGACCAACAAAACATCAAAAATCAACACATGCTATTTTTTAAATCAAACTTAATCACAATTATTCAACCCACAATCTTAGGAACAAGGAATACATGCTATTTTTTAAATCAAACTTAATCACAATTATTCAACCCACAAAGCATCGAGAATTAAGTCATGTTTTAAAGGATACACACGTTTAATAAGGTTGAGGGAATACATGCTATTTTTTAAATCAAACTTAATCACAATTATTCAACCCACAAAGCATCGAGAATTAAGTCATGTTTTAAAGGATACACACATTTTAATAAGATTGAGGGTTTTAGGATCGACCAACTTGGATATTAATTTGGGTATTTTCTAGTATTTTCTAAAACTTCAAGAAGATTCTCGGCCAACTTGGATATTAATTTGGGTATTTTCTAGTATTTATTAATTTGGATATTTTCTAGTATTTTCTAAAACTTTAGGAAGATTCTAGGCCAACTTGGATATTAATTTGGGTATTTTCTAGTATTTATTAATTTGGATATTTTCTAGTATTTTCTAAAACTTCAGGAATAAGGGTTCACTATTTTTCGACAAACAAGACATCAAAACATCAATACATGCTATTTTTTTAATCAAACTTAATCACAATTAATCAACCCACAAAACTTAATCACAATTAATCAACCCACAAAACATTGAGAATTAAGTCATGCATGGAGAATTAAGTCATGTTTTTCAACTACGAGCTAACTAAATTAATTATCAACATTGTATGAAAGAAGACAAGCAACACATCCATGACTTTCAACTTGCTTATTATATACCCTAAGAAATAGAATAACACCCTTCTTAATCAAAAGTATTTATACGAGATCATGCAATCATTACATTTTGTTTCAAAAACAACAAAAACTTTTAAAAACACACAGAAATGTAATTACAAATAAAATAAAATAAAGACGAGATGTTGCAATCATTACATTACATTTTGTTTCAAAAGCACCAAAAACTTTTAAAAACACACAGAAATGTAATTACAAATATTAAAGAAAATATAATAAGGAAAAATTTAAATACACATTCACTCTATCCCACACATCAACATAACCACTATATACAATTTAAGGTTGCACGTGTACTTGCAAACCCAGGAAAAAAGAAAAAAGAAAAAAATAATAATAATAATAAATAAAAATAAATAAATAAAAGACGAGGAGAGCTACTCTTCTTATTTGTGCTACCAAGGAATATAACCAAATAATATTGGCTATTATTAGTGAATATGCATTCTTTGCACAACTTATTCACTCTCTTGTTGGGAGAGAGAAACATGTTATGGAAAATGTTCAAGGTCGCACAACCCAGGGAGGGCATGTTTAAGAGAGAAAAAATTTATAGTGCATGATTACGCATCAGTGTTGGGAGGAACAAATACATTGTGGTTGCTATTAATAATTCCTTCTTTCCAATTTTCTCACTGGCGTGAGGTTCCCAAAATGAAAGGAATTTTTTTTCTTTAAATAATGATTTTTATTCTATCAATCCATAAAACTAGACTCGAACATGATGTCATTTGGTCTGCAACAATTATCGACTTAACCCCCTCCGACAATTGCACCAACTCCTATAAAATCAAAACAGAATAACAATTACAATAATCTTGAAACATAAAGAAGTAAAACCTTTACGAAACTCTAGTAAAACCACCAGTACAAATGAAATTTGTGCCCAAAATTTTTCCCCTTGTCGACTCCTCATGGAGAGGGACTTTGTTGCATCTCATGGAGATGGGCTCTGTTGCAAAGCATTTTTTTGGCAAGCGCGAGTTCAAATGAGTTCTTTGGCATGGTATTGAAATGATGGAATTCGCAACTCCTCCTCGCTGTGACTCGCCAAGGATGTGCAGGGGCTTATCATTAACGGCACAACTGTCTCAAAGTCATGGAGTCACAACTATCGCAAAGTCATTGAGACACAACTTTCCTAAGAATGGAAAACATCACGAAAAGAGTTTCTACAAAGCTCAATATTCTCAACCACCTACGACATTCCAATATTCTGAACCACCTACAACATTCTTATATTCTAAATCACCTACAACATTCTTTACCGAAGATCCAATCGGTGATCCAATGACTGGAGACTATTTGATTGATCGTCTAACAATCGATCTTAGGGCCTATAACGAGACACCGTGGCATGGAGGGGAGTTAGTTTCAAAGAGAACGCCTTACAGTGTAATTAGATATAATTGACATGTTTACAGCGTAAAACATGCATAAAATTGGCCATTGACAAGGCCATGTTGTAATTTGTCTTTCATGAAGTGCCCTGAATTATGTGAGGGTTTTGACTGTTGTTTAATGTGTTGTGAATTAACAAGGTGGATCTACAACAATCAAATTGATTTATGTAGTTATATGAATTGAATTTTTCAATTACAAGTTTATTAGTAAAATTTTACTTTTAACAAGTTAATTAATAAAATCTTACCTTGATAATGATATTTAACTTTTAACTTGATAACAAAATAACTTTCAAAATATAATTAATTTTAAAATGAACTTTTGATTTCTTACTAGTAAAAAGATATTATCTATAAATTTATTTATAGATTATAATTTTTAGTAATCCATAATTACGATGTTTACTTTAAACTGAATAAAGTTTATACACATTTTGACTGTAAAAAAAATAAAATAAAACTTATATAATATTAGTGAAACTAAATTATAAAAATAAAAAATATGTGTTAAATTCTTTTGAATAATTCTGATTTAAAATGATGTTGATTACCGTTTTAAGCTAACATTAATCTCAAATTTATTGTTAATATCAATTGGGATATGTCATGTTATTCGGGTTAAATTTGCAAGTTCATTCGTTTTGCAACCACTTTTGAGTAGACGTCTAGACGAACTGATATTATAATATGTGAACAATTTCCATGAGAGAAAAATAAGATAAAATATTATTATTTTAAAAACATTGCGTACAACCCATCTTTGTTGGGTAGAATGGAAGGAAGATCTATAGTAAATTATTTGAATCACAAAGATTTCTCTACGAATATCTTTGTTGGATTGGAAGATTGTCATCCTATAGCTATGTGTAGCTATGTGTTATGTCGCCTTAAAAATTTATTATACAAAGCCTCACTCCATCACTTTATACTTCAGAACCCAAATCTCAACTTGAATAAAAGTTCAATAACTAATATGATTTTTTTTAATCAAAATTGATGAGAGGCAGAATACTCTGTAGTTAATATACAAAATGTTAGATATGGATTTTGTATTTTTCAATTCAATAGATATAAATATACAACAATCTCATAGGGTGCTAGGTTAATGAAGCTTTTGTTACAATGAATAAAAATAAATGTGTGACGCTTCTCTATTATCGGTCTTGGTGCACCAAAAACTGCCTTCTCTAATGCCAAAAAATGGAGAAAGTCATAGGAATATTGTGTACAGTATAATACAACCTGTGGGCAATTAGCAAATATCAAATATATTATGTTAGATTGGTTATCTAATAAAAGGAAGTTGTAAAGTCAAAAAACAATCAGTGTAATGGTGGATTCAATCCGCTAAGAATCAGTTTATATTTTATACCAGCTAATTAGGGGATCAAAAAGCAGAAACTATATCTTTACCTTCTAAATCAAATCAGTCCCCCATATTGGAAACTGCCATTACGAGAATCTAGACAAAATGAGTCATCTAGCAAATTAGCTTCTTGACTGTTTACCAAAGTTTTCTATAGTTGTCGTCGATCTTATTAGTTATTTGATATCGTAAATATAATTTTCATGCGCAACTATATTTTGAGATAAGGTAATTAAACAAATGGAGCTCTCATGATTGACCATCATACCTAGGGAGGTGGATACACAAGGGTTCCCTCCAATGGTTTGTCAAATTTCTCAGCAGGCCCTTCTTGATCGTTGAGGCTTAAACCCAAACCTTTTGCTACATCATTCAATTCCTGGGTATTGTATGAGAGAAAATTTGCTACATCATTCAGTTCTTGGGTACTGTATGAGAGAAAATTTGCATTTGAAATTCCATCCAGTCGTGTTCCTAGAGTATCCTTGTTACATGATATTCGTCTAAACTACCATAACCTTTCTTGGGCTCTTCAAACTCACACAACCAGTTCTCCTTAATAATGTTAGGGTGCGTTCCTCCACGATTAGAAGCTTCAACTATCTGGTTCTCCTTATTCAAATGCAAACCCACTTCTGCATCCACAATTAGATAATTGGAAAAGTTGTGATTCTAAATTTCATTAGTATATGAAGAATGAAAAATAGGCCAATACATTTTATATTATAACTCCACACTGCATTAGAAAGAAAATTCAACAAGCTAGGAATATCGTTGACAATATACAACTAGAACGTACTTACTTTATAATGATAACATGAAATTTGTGTTACATAATATAGTAGAAACAACCGAGGGAAAGCGAAATGGCAGGGAAAATTTTAGTTTGGAAATTTGCTGAGCTGCTTATCATATGGCACTGCATTCTGGAGGTGGGAAATGGGCACCATGGAGGGATGATTTCCAATAGAAATATTTGAGCCGGCTCCTCTTGCTGCTACGCCGTAGAAAAATCCATCAACGCTGGATGAGGCTTTCCGCTCGAATTCGAGCAGTGAAATTGGCCGCAGATCTGTCGCTAGCAATGATGGTGAGGAGAATAACCACGTGGTGCCGAGCCATCTCCAGAGCAGTTGCAATGGATTAACTATCCCCAACAAAACACTAGGAAAAATAAACACGTTTGACTCAAAAGCCATAATTGTTTGTGTGGTTAGTTTGTGCGGTTGGGAAAGCTAGCAACCGTTGTCTAGTTCAAATCAACAGATCATCTTAACCTAATCGTCTAACAATATAACTAATCGCACAAGTTATGACACGAAAGCAATTAGGATAGTTGATTTCAGAGGGAAACACCTTACGACGTAATTAAAATAAAATGGCTTACCTGTACAACATGAACTGGTGAATGATGTGAGGCAATTTGAATTTTGGTTTTAGTGGCTTACTTGTCGAACATGAATTGGTGAGTGATGTGAGGCAATTAGAATGGATGGATTTGTTTTATAGGTGAGCATCTCTTTCTTAATACCAGTATAGATTCATCTTAAATACTTATCTAACATGAGTCCAGAGGGATCCAATTTTTTCACGTGCAATTTTTTTTAGTATTCAACATTATTTAAATGTTTTCTATAGTTATTTAATTTTATTTTGGTAGACATGAGCAAAATTTCTACTTTGATGACGGAAAGACATATTACACATCATACTAGGTTGTAAAATGAGTCTTTCCGCTCAAAATGAATAACAAAAAATTGACATAAATTTTAAAATACACATTCATTTTATTTTAGAAAAAACTTTAATGTGATATAAGAAGAAATTATTTAAGTTTTTTCATAATCTAATATATTATTGTTTATATTGTATCTCTAAAAAAATAAATTCAACATTTCAAAATTTAATATATTTAGATTATTATAAATTCAACCTTTTAAAATTAAAATTTAATTTTTAGATTATATTTTTGAAATAAAAATAAATTTAACACTTTTATTAACCAAACCTATTATATAAATTCAATACTTTAAAATTTAAAAATTTGCAAGTTCTTCCAATAAAGTCTTAAATCTTAAAACATCTATGCTAAAAAAAATAACTCCCCAAAACAAGAGAATTAAACCACTGCGAATTGTGATTAGAAAATATGGAAAAAGGAAATATTGGTATCGTGAAAATACCTCGAGGGCCCATCCGAAGTCAATATCTCTGCAGTGGTGCCATAGGAGTTGGAAATAAAAATATATTTTCATTTAAGAGAGAAAGCTTTTGGAAAGAAGACCGCCCCTGAATCTTTTGAAGAGACTGTGTGCCTTGCTCATAAAGAAAAGCATCTTGCTCAAGATTCTACAAGAGGAAGAGGTGGACGAAGAGGAAGAGGAAGATATTTCAGAGGCAGGGGGGGCAGACATTCTCAAGGAGAAAAGGCAGATTTGCTGCATTCGCTGCAAAAGAAATGGATCACATGATGCCTCCACATGCAAGCTACCATGGGACAAAATTAAGCAGAAAAGAAATCAACAGAAAGGTAAAACTGATGATACAGACAAAGGTAAAGCACCTGAATCCTCTCACTATGTTGAGGCACAATGTAACATAGGAGTACATGAAGATTAGTTTAATGCTTCACTTGCTTCTTGGAAAAATGATTGATTGCTTGATTCCGGAGAAACCTGTCACATGACTCATAGAAAAGATTTTTTTGAAGATTTCACTGACAATGTTGATGGAGTAGTATACTTTGCAGATCAATCAAAAATCAAGCCATCAGAGCTTGGCACAATCAGGCTTAAACTGCCTGGTCTTCCAAAATTTCTTCTGGATCATGTTCTATATCTCCCACAGCTCAAGGGAAACTTGTTGTCCTTGGTCCACATCCACCAGCAAGGTCACTCCATTCATATGTTTGATGGCAAGCTTGAGGTAAGAAAAGCATCTGACCACTCACTTGTCATGAGGGGAATAGAAGAAGAAATTCTTCTCACACTGCAAGGAACATCTGCTCATGCACAACATTTCTCATACAATTCTCATCATGAAGAAGGTACACTTCCATCAAGTTTATTATGGCATGCTAGATTTGGACATTTGAACTATGACAATCTCTGCTTATTGAAGAAAAATGGTGTTGCTGGTTTGCCTACAATTCCTAGAAAACTTAAGCAATGTGATGCTTGCATTCTAGGAAAGCATAGCAAACAGTCTTTTCATGATTCACATTCAAAAGCACATAGGAAACTTGAACTCATTCATTCAGATTTATGTGGTCCAATGCCTATTTTTTCTGCAAATGGAAATAAATATATCATGACGTTTATTGATGACTACACCAGAATGTGTTGGGTTTATTTATTGAAGAACAAAGCTGATGCTTTTCAAACATTCAAGAATTTTCATAAATGGATTGAAAATGATCCACAAACTCATATTGGTTCTATTCGCACTGATAATGGAAAATAATACACATCAAATGAATTTGAAAACTATCTTCGTCAACATGGGATCAAACATCAAACAATTATGCCCTATAATCCCGAACAAAATGGTGTAGCTGAAAGAATGAATAGAACAATCTTGAATATGGTAGGATCCATGCTTTTCTTCAAAAATGTAAAGATAATGTTTTGGGCTAATGTTGTTCTATGTGCTGCATATATAAAGAA
>APFE031493369.1:30343-58792 GCA_000404065.3 Pinus taeda | reverse complement strand
GCAGAGGAGCCCAACAGTTTAATTTGGGCCCTGGAAGAAATAAGGGTAGTATGTAGATAGGAAAGCATCAAAAGAAAATGAATGATGGGTTTGCAAGTCTAAGTGCACCCAAATCAAAAGAAGAAAAAAATGCTAGGTAAGTAGGCTGGGTAGGTAGTTCTGAGGTTGTTGTATCCTAATTGCTGATCTATTCCAGATTTTCAGGTGTCATCTCATTCAGGACACAATCAGCATGTAATTCTATGCGAGAAGCTCAAAAGAGGTATAACTAACTCCCCTTCTTTGTTTTCCCCAATCATTAACTAACTTCCCCAAAAGAGGTCAAGATCTGCTTGACACCTCTTAAGTTCCATCATCTTCATAACACTGGTTTGAGTAAAGATCTGCTTTACTCAAAGTTGTTCCATATTTTCTCTTAAGTATGGTCCTACCCCCTTGTAACAGCCTAAGTTCTCGAACTTAGCGCTTTCTTACCACCTCCATATTAACCACTAACATTATTATTTAGCTCCCTATACTTTCCCATCCCCCTACTAATATTATGTAAATCATCCCCTATATACATATCCCTCCCCCTGGTTGAAAAATAACCATAAGTACCCTAGGAATTGCTCAGTTTACCAGAAACTAAGCAAGAACCCTTAACCTCCAAACCATCTCCCAGATACAATGGACTCCTTCCAAGTATAAAATCCCTCTGAGGTAATCGGACCCCTTTCGAAACCTCAAATGCCCTTCGCACCCACCTACCTGCTCTTTCCTCCCAAAACTTACACTCTGCAGAACCTTAAAGCCAGATCACATCGCAAGATCACACTCTCCTCTCCATGCAAGTTATGACCCATCTGTCACCGCCAGACGCGATATCGCGATATCGGCGGTCGGCAGTCGCAAGCGCCGAATGTCCAACTCAAACACTCTCCATTCCCCGCCGATGTGATATTGCAATCGCATTAGAGCTAATTCATCGCATTACCTCCCGTACCAACACCTCGCCATCTCATTCTGTACCAGGGACCCACCACAGCTGACATCATACACCGTACAGCCGACGTCATGCTGACGTCAGCAGCCAGAAAGCCGAAACTTCGCGCAGGAAGAAAAATCGCACTTCGGAGCTCCAGAACAAGAAACAGAGGCAGTTTTCGATGTGCGATTAGCGCGAAGCGCTAATCGCGCATCGCTATGGGAAATAGGCCGTTTCGAGGAATCTTCGGGGAATCTTCTGATTTCTTAGCCCCTTGTGCGCCGAAAAGCCCGAAAATCGCCCGATTGTGCCAAAATGATCCGGTTTAAAGACAGCAGCAGATCAATGACAGAGTTCAAAGTGTATCAGATCAAATCATCAGGCATTGAGCGTGTCAAAGAGTATCAGTCGACGGCGGAAGCCATCAATGTAGCGGCAAAGAGTATCAGTGAAAATCTTGAGCAGCGGCCCAAAGCAGGAGAACATTTAATACATTCCAGCAGATTCAAAGAAAAGAGGGCGAAGCCACTTGAAGCCCTCAAATCACAATTATTGCACATTTAATTCACACCGGAGCAGAACTGCAGTTCCCAAAGCATAATCATTCCAGCAGCACCGCATCTGGCCCCCAAGGGCCACATTGTCACCTTTTCTGATTCAGCTGCCCCTAGCGCAGCCCAAAAGATTTACTTGCATTTAATTCCAGCAACACTTATATTTTCGAAGAGTTTTCCAGCAGACCTGTTCAGGTCAATTGTAATGATGTCTTTCCGATATTTTGCTTATAAATACCACCCTGAACAATGTTGTGAGGGGTTGGTTGGTTGGTAGTAGTAGTTGGTCAGTTTTCTTTCCAGCATTTTCTTCGAGCAGAGACTCGCACTGTAACTGTCATAATTTCCATAATCAAAGATTGCTGAAAGCATCGATTGCGACACTACTTGATGTTTTCTCTTGGCCAAGGAATGATTACGGAATTCCTGTGCTTCTACATGATCCAATAAGTGTTTCTCTCCTCTGTTTAATTTTATGTTTTTTACCACCGTTCCGCCTTCTAAATTGCAGGAAAAAAGAATAGCTTAAGATTTGTTTCATTACACCTTAAGTTCAATTTCTGCATTTCTCGATGTTTTCTTCAGAAATAGTTATAAGCATGTATACTTAAATGATCTTGTTTACGCTGTTTCTTTCACATATGAGTGCATGTTTAGGAATTCTTAACTGCTCCTGGATCCCATTCATCCATTTCTCCTCTTTTTCAGCATGATGAAATGATTCTCCTTTGCCTTTCATCCCTGATGTTCATTCCATACTTTCAGCAGCCCAATAATTGTATCCTATGTGGCTATCCCGCTCTGTATCCCCTTGTGACCAAGAAAACGCTCGCAAGCCTCAATCCATGACTCCATGCCCAATGGTTCGAAACTTATCACACTTTACCTTGCCTCTCTGTTCGAGAATCCTACCTTCCTTCCAATCACAAACAACACTCCCTTGAAGCCAGAAAGCTAGCCTAAAATCATCAACAGAAGTTGAATCAATTAAAGGAGATAGCCCTCTCCCATTGCAGGTGGGCTAGAACCTGCAATCCAAAGATTGGTTTGTGGTTACCTCGGTTGTATCCCTATTAGGAGCCTAGGGACAACCTGAGTGATAACAACTACAACAGCCACTAACCAACCCTTGAACAACCCTCAAACAACCTTCATGAACTATGGCCTATCCTTGGGATAACCCTCATCTACCACGTTGTTTTTGTAGGCTTGAACTGGCCCACTGAAACCTCCCTTCGCACACCTAGTTGTGATGTTATGGCCTGCAGCCTAACACACAACAATCCAGTAGAAAATGGCCAGCAAGATGATAGAGATTTGTCCCTAAAACGTTGCCCAACATACCTTCCTTTTTGCTTACTTAACTCGGCCTCCCTGAAAGACAAAATAGAACCCAAAACAGTCACTAAGAATTTCCCACACTGCCTCTTCTCCACGATGTCATGTCCTTTATCTACGGCCCAATCAAGCTAGGAAATATGAGCTCCCTTTCTCCTCCAACGAGTTTGTCTTTGATGTGTATGTGTTGCACAAGATGGATGCTTCAAATGAATCCAATTCACCTCATATTTATACACAACATGAGGGATCCAACGAATTAGTGAAGAGACATGTATCTTGGATGAATTCACTTCAAGCCTACATGACTTGATTGTCCATAATTATTTCTCAAATTCAAAAATTCATAACTTCATTTCTAGAGCTCTTATTTGAGTGATCTTTGGAGCATTGGATTGGGCTCACCAAGCTCTATCTATTCAAACTTTCCCAAGATCAAATTCATCTTGGTTTTGACCCAAATATCGATGGGTGAAAAGCCCCATACTTGGGTTCTAAGCTGACAAGTGACCCTTGTGGTGATTTTCCCTCCAAACCTGAACCCTAGGGATTGGAGTACCTCCCAAGCTACACAAATCAACACTCATTGTGCTCTCTATCAATCATGTGCCCAGTTCAAGGTATGGTCACTTTGTAAAGGGGCACAGATAGGAGATGAACTGCTAATCACATGGATTAGTGGTAAAATTTTCCATTAAGGGTAATCATGGTTTATTTGTATTAATACAAATTTCCCCACCTAAATACGAATTTTCTCCAATAGCTCATATGTCCCACATACAAATATGCACTTTGCAGTACTCTGACTTAAAATACTTATGGATCTCAAGGAATTTTCCCACACATTCTTTGATACCTATTGTTGCAGACACCATAATTCCATAGAGACAAAACCCTTATCCAACACTAATCATTCAAGGCATTATACCCATATCTAATAAATGCAATACAACTATCAACGTGCCTAATATCTGCACAAAAGCATGCCTAACCATGGCTATCACTACTATCTAAATTCATACCTAGTAGCAACATATTGTGCCAATAAGTGAAGCACACACAATACTGCCAGGTCCACTGATGAAACATGCATTTGCAACATAAAGGTCACAATCAACAATCTTAATTAGCTAAATATTCACATCCACACCAAATAATGGAATCCACACACTGTAACAGTTAATTGAGTATATCAAACATTCATTCAAGCTATGTAAATATATTTATAACTTAGTAAAGTATCAACAAACACAAAGGCATACCAACCACTCATAACCATGAGAGTGTATGAATAGCATCTCATCAAAAACAAACAAGAATAATAGTGTTGATGTATTCATTTCCATAACACATAACAACAACATTCATTATTCATAGTGTAACATATGTATGTGTAAATATATACTTACTTGATGAACATAAATGATTAGAAACTGAGGGAGGGACTTCAACTCTCCTCCCAACCATAGGCTAGCTACCTTGTATTCTTTCTTGCAACTAACATCCCCCAAGCTAGATTCAAAGTCTAAGGAGTTAAGTGCTTAAGGGAATTTACACCAATCATTAGTCCATGGATAATCAAGGCAAGGGGCCATTGTCTAGGTGGCTTATCAATTGCCTCCAATAGTAAGTACCACAGTGTCCCTCTTAGGGAATTTTCACCAATACAAGTCAATAAATAATCAAGGAAATAACCCACTATCTAGGTGGTTTATTAACTACCTTCCACAGTAAGCACCATAATGACCCTTTAACCAAGCTAGAATCAAATAAAGGAATTCACCCAAGGCTCAGTGATGCACTACTCAGTTTCAGGAGGATGAATACACTATGTGGGAAATTTATTAGTTGGTTTTCATGGTAAGCACTATAGGAGTCAATATCCCACTATCTAGGTGGTTTATTATCCTATTAAGCAAGTACATAAGTGGGTTATCATCCCCAACACAAGCACTTAGTTTTTTATTAGCTCATTTAGCAAGCACCTGAGTGTCTCAGCCTACAAAGTGGTTTATCAGCCTTCCAGCAAGCACCTTAGTGGTTTATCAGGCTCAAGAAAACATTGATTAATTCAACTCCACTAAAAATTCATTGGCCAACCAATTCAAAGGAACACATCATCGGCCTTAGTTAAAATCAAGGAACATTGTCCCAATCACAAAACATGGGTTAGGAAAGACCTTTTATCCCTTGCAAATCCACATCTGCTAATGAGTTTGTGCTTTGTGTTCTTCTGAATCAGCATTCACTATCCTTTCCTCTATGAGCTCTCTCACTCCCAAACCATGTTGTCTATTCCTTCATACTCCTGCATACCATACCATGTTCTACATATTGTCTCCCCCTCGCCTCACATCCCTTCACTTGTGTGTTTACCACATCGAGTGCTACAAGAATAGGGATTGTGTGGGCTTATCCTTTACTCAGGAAGCCCATACACAATTCAATGCTTGCACCAACAAGGCCTTAAATTATTTAGGGAGATAGGTGGTAAAGTAAATGGATTGGTTGGGTTTATACTTAGCACAAGCAACTCCTCCTCCATAGGCTCTGAATCCATGTCCACTCCTCAGTCCATCCATTATTTACATTTTTCACAAATTTAAATAAATAGTACATACAATAATATTTACACAAGGGGTGACAAAAAGGCTTGTTACAGACCCCAACCCCTTAGAGGAACATTGTCCTCGGTGTTCTATATGCAAACACAAAGATTCATGACAAGCTTTACATACACAATTTTTTTTTTACATTTACTTACATAGTAACAAAAAATGGTTATGATACCCTCATTTGATCATCCTTTTCCCAAGTGGCTCCATCTAGTCCAAAGTGTCTCCATTACACCTTGACCTACTCAATTACTCGATTCTGGAGAAAATTCTGTCTCGAACCCAAAACTCACTACGGTTATGGTTGGAATTCTCCCTTGAATTCCACCTATATCATAGACAAATCAACAACATGATTAGCAACGTGCACATATTTGTTAGGCGAATAAATATGGAAAAAATCATTTGATTTCATTGTGGATGGAAAAGCCAATATGTATGCCACTAGCCTCACTCTTTCTAAAATATGAAATGGTCCAAAAAAATCTATGCTAACCTAGCACAAGACCCAATTCTTAGTGGAATATTCCTCAGTCTGATGCGGAGCTAAATATGTTCCCCCACTTGAAATTCCTTATGCACTATATGTTGATCTGCATAACCATTTTGCATATCTTGAGTTACCTTCAACTTCTTCCAGATAATATCTACTTCCTATTCCATTTCCTTCAACATATCAGGTCCAATATGCACCTTGTTCAGTAGATCATTCCAATTAATGGGTATATTAATTTTGTGTCATATAGGGCCTCAAACGGACTCATCTTCAATGATTCTCAATACCCAATTTTGTAATCAAATTCTACCAAAGGTAGAAATTCTTCCCACCTCTTGGAGTGATGCATGACATACATTCTTATCATGTCTTCTAGCACCATGTTCACTCTTTACTCTATCCATTTGTTTGAGGATGATATGTTATACTAATTCCCAACTCTATTCCAATACCAACAAACAACGCTTTTCAAAAATTTGAAGTATATTTGGCATCCCAATTCGAAATGATCATTTTGGGAATACCATGCAATATAAATATTTCTTTCATGAAAATCTAGGCAATGCCACTTGCTTGGTGAGTGGACTTGCTATTTATAAAATGATTTGTCTTTCTCAGCTTATCTACCACTACCATTATGTCATCATGTTATGTATATGTATTTGGTAGTCTTGTGATGAAGTCCATGGAAATAACTTCCCACTACCACTCATGAATGGGGATTGGTTGTCACAATCCCACTAGATGTTTAAATTCCACCTTCACTTGTTGGCACTCCAAGCATCTAGCAATATACTTGACAACATCATTTTTCATTCCTGCCCAATAGCACATATTTTTCATGGTTGTTATCATTTTTTGATAACCAGGATGACTTGAATAAGGTATTTTATGAAACTCGTCATAGATGAGCTTCTTCAAGTCACCCATGCAAGGTATATACCATCTATCTTTGAATTTCAACATACCATCATTTGTGAGAGAGTAATTATTACTCAATGTTCCTTTTGGATCGTACTACAAGCATTCTTTTACTTGCTAGTAATGCTCATCCTAATGCACTACCTCTTTGATCCTTCCTTTTATATCAATTTCACAGGCATTGATGGTTGACACATTAGCCACTTGTAGCCTTCTATTGAGAGCATCTACTACTTTATTTTCCTTTCCTTTGATATATTTTATTTTTAAATTCATTAATAAATTCCAGCCACCTTGCTTGTCTTGCATTCATCTTAGGTTGATCAAATAAATACCTAAACCTTCCATGATCTTACATCAAAACAAATTTCCTTCCCAACAAATAATTCCTCCACATTTTCAATTCATGCACTATTGTTGTTAGTTCCAAGTCATGAGTGATGTAATTTTTCTCATGCTCATTTAACTTCCTCGATTCATAACTAAATACCTATCCCTTTTACATTACGACCCCGTCGAGCCCCTCTTTATACGAGTTAGTTCAAACCACAAAGTCTTTTTTTGGGTCTACTAACCTCAATATCAATGGCAATGTGAGTAGATATTTTAATTGTTCAAAACGTGTTGTGCATTTTGTTGTCTAATGGAATTCAACTCTTTTCTTTTATAATGTTGTGATTGGATGTCCAATATTTGAGAACTTACAAATGAATCTCCAGCAATACCTAACCAATACCATGAAGGATCTAATTTCTATCACATTCCAATGAGCAGTCCACTCCATAACGACCTTGATCTTATCAAGATGTAATTCCACTTCGTCTTTGGAAACTATATGTCCCAAGTACTGAGCTTGTGATGAGAAGAAATCATACTTGTTGATTTTGGCATAAAGCATGTGCTCTCTTAGTATTTGCAATGCTGCTACCAAATGTTCTTCATATTCCTCTTTGGTTCTATAATAAACCAATATGTCATCTACAAAGATCAGCACAAACTTGTCTAAACATGGACTGAGGACATTGTTCATCAAGCACATAAACGTTGTTGGAGAATTGGTGAGTCCAAGCGGCACCACCACAAATCCATAATGCCCATATCTAGTTTTTAAGGTTGTCTTTTGGATGTCTTCATACTTAATTCATTATTGATGGTACCAAGACCTCAAGTCTATTATTAAGCCCCTATACTACTACTGTAACCCCTTATTGTTATTAGTACAACCCCCTTATTATATTGTTTTACCCATGTAGTCCCCATATTGTTATTATTGTGCCCCATAGAAGCCCACTATTGTTATTATTTTTCCCTTACATTATTATTGTTGTGTCGGCTCTGATTATATTATGACCCCTTAGACTCCTATATATAGAAAGGAGGTCTTATCATTTGTATCATCCAAGAATTGTTCATTTGTGTAATGTAAAGGAGGTTGCCCCCTCGAAGAGGCTAAATTATAAGGCGTTGATCTATCTTTTCTATCTTTTTGTGAGCTAGTTTCATAACATTTGGTATCAGATCTTTGGATTCTAGGGTTTCGCTGCTCTTGATACTAGTGTTGATCCTAGCAATACTCAAGTTAGAAATCATTGTCTCTTCTTCGTCCCAATCCACTGAGATACCTCTAGATCTTTACCTTCTCATATTTGATATAAGGTACATACCTTATTAGCTCCAAAAATCATTTTTTATAATCATCAATTTTAAGTTTCCTAAATTTGTGCTCATGGAACTCTTTTACCTTGTTGTCATAGTACCTCTCAAATAGATACTTCTCCTAGAAATATCTCCAAAATCTCCTCCATGACAACCCTTTCTCCCTAATTTCTTTGACATTCCTTACGTCTTTCCACTATATATCATCCTTTCCTTTCAAGTTGAAAATGGCTACTCTAGCCATCATATTCTCTGAGTAATTATGCACCCTGAAATACTTCCTCATCCCCAATAACCATGCTTATGTTCCTCTACCCTCTTCACCTCTCCATAAAATGTAGGATGTTTTGCCTTCATGAATTCTTCTTGCATTAAATCCCTCTCCTTCCTTCTCTGCGGGTTATATCTCTTAGTTGCAGCACTAGATAGTTTCTCCTTTATGTGTGTCCTTCTCTTCGGAGTACTAAATGGATTTTCTCCTCTCACCATGTCATCGCTTGCCTGCTTATGTCTTTTTCTTGATTTATTTCCTTCTACTTCATTGATTTCTAATTCTTTCTTCCAAGATCTAGATGGACTTTTCCATGAATTATATTACCCTAGGTAGGTAGTTGGCTCTGCTACAGGTTGCTGATGTTTGAGGAGCAGAAGTAAGCTCGGTCCTTGGTTCTACTCAAAGAAGCCTACACCAGATATCCTCTCCCTTCTACATTCCTCGCCCATTCCCCTCTTTATCTCCTTTGCTTCTGTTTAAAATCACATAAGACGATTTTCTTAAGCCCCGGGCATTAAAACCCTGAGACCCATATAACCGCGCACCTTCGCAAAACCCCTAATCCGCCATTTCCTTGTCACACCAAACGAAAACTGTGCGATCACACCCCCGCCATTTGATCATCTCTGCCGCGATCAAACAACGTTCGCTCTCCCTGCGCCCGCAAACCGCCCATGCATTAACTCGTGATCAAAGTGGTTCTTGTCCCTCCCTGCCTGCCACGCATCACACAATGATTGTGATCGCGAGCCCTCATACGATTACCGCTCACCCTCCAAAAGAGGTGCGGGCAATACTGCTTATCGCCCGTCCTCCATCCCCACCCATTAAAATCCACACATCTCCTCCACCCGATGACTGTTGGATCTGCCCACCCGAGATCCAACGGCCCACGATCACTTTGCTCCCATGTCCTCCCGATACTTCCCGCCAAGCGATGTCCGTCGTCCATCTGCGCGATCTAACGGCCGATCTTCCTTCTCCATTTTGTCCGCCATGCAGTCCTCTCGTCCTTGACCTATCCCATGCATTCGAAGGATGAAGGTGGCAGCATCCAGTACTCGGCGTAATAGATCTTCAACAACTGCATTTAATAAGAAGAATGGTTGAGAAGGAAAGGACAAGCCTCGAGCAGAACAATGCATTTAACAATTATGGAACTTCTTCCATACGACACTCCACCTGTCGGAGAAGGATAGCAGAGCATCCAAGAAGATCAAATTCGTTCAGGTAGATTGCACCAGAGACTCCATCAAATAGTTAAAGCGATTGGTGGTCAATTATGACCCCTCCACGCCTAGAATAGCAGAATATCTTTGTAATGAAAACTCCATATATACCCAAAAAACAGATGTAATCAGGGTTGATGGTTGTTGTTTTGATGTAAGGTTCAACTTCTGGAGACTGTAACTGCTTTGAAACTTGCAGTGTCTCGTCTTCATTTTCAGTTAATACAAGCTTCTTTTGCTGTTAATTGCTCACTTTCCATTCCTATTCTATTCTAGGTTGTGCCTATTATGCAGTTTTCTTGAACTCTTGATGTTTAGCATTAGAGGAGCTGTCATCCTACCTCTATGTTAAAATCTTGTATGTATCAATGAATGTGTTATTCAAGTTTCATTTCACTTAATGCCAGAGAGCTATCATCCTATCTATGCATTAGGGAATTAGATTTGTAGACCTCTTTATTGGTTGCAGTCAGCCATCACAGGGTCTTGTGCATCTGTTAGTGTGGTCAGTATTCTCCACGTTCACCCAATCCTTAAACTGTGAGTAATTGGTGGTTTAAAGCCTTGTAATCTGGGGGTGTTCACGCATGTCTAGAGTTAAGCAAAGTAGGAGTGGTTATCTGGCTTGAACAAGCATCATTTCTTGCATTCATCCATTTCCAACATTATGTTGAGTTTGTAATGTTCCCGAGCATCTCCGAGATACAACCTAGGAGAGTTTCTTGGGGTGATAACCTTAATTGGTGCCATTGCCAGGGAGAGGAGATTGAAGCTCAACTTCCCTGGGAGAATGACACAGTTCCAACTTTGATGATAAACAAAGTTTGGAAACATTTCTGGTTGTAATCATCTATCTGGCGACTCTACTGGAGAACCAACCTGGTGGTAAATCCACGTTTCAGTTCTAGCTCAGTTTGTGAGGCATACCCAGACAAATCCTCAGAAATCACCATCTGACCTAGTGCCTGACCCTAAGAAGATTGTTAAGCAGAAGAAAACATCACAGAAAGGAGCATCAGGATCAGGTAAGCCTAAGAAATCTTATGTTCTGCAGGAGAATATTATAGCTGAGAATGTATATGTTGAAGATATAGAGCCTAACATTGTTAGTGAAGAACTACCTCAGAGATTCATAAAGCTCCTTCATTTAGTTCCCCTTTGGACCTCAGCCCGAAGAAAGGTTCCCATACAATCCATCATATTCCTTTGTCTCTGTCATCTATTCCATTGTTTCCTACCATCCAAACTGCCAGTATCCTTCCACCTACCCCAGTCATGGCAGGTCAGCAAGCACCCACAAAGATGGAAAGAATCATAGCTGCTAGATATGGACCATTGGTCTTGCCCGTTCCTTTAAATGCCATGCCTGCAGGGGAATACTAGAAGTATATGCCTAAGTTCACTGGTACAGAGGGGGTAACAGCTGAAGAACACCTTGAATCTTTTTATAGTTATGCTAATAACCTAAATATCAGTGAAGATGATGTGTGGATGAGAGTTTTTGTCCAAAGCCTAGATGGAGAAGCTAGAAAATGGTTCAGAGAATTAACCCCTAGGTCTATAGTAGACATTGAGGCCTTAGATGATGTGTTCCTAAAGTATTGGGGGGATAAGAGAGATCTACTCTACTATCATACTGAATTTGGGAGCTTGCAGAGAGAGAATGGTGAGCTGTTGTCTGATTTCAACAAGAGATTCAACCATATGTATAGCAGAATACCAGATGAAGTGAAACCCACCACTACTTTTGCTAAGTTCATTTATGCCAATGCCTTCGATTCTCATTTCTATTTTCTACTCAGGGAAAGAAGATATGCTTCTTTGGTTGATATGCAAGATGCAGCCCTGGAAGTAGAATCAAACATCATGGCTACAGAAAGGCTTGAAAGTAATGCTGATAGGAGAAGACAGAGGGGTGAGCTCTCATCATCCTCAAATATTAAGATTGATAAAATGGCCAGGATGATAGAGTCATTAGCTTCTGAAGTTTCCAAATTAAGGGTTGAGAAGCAAGCTCCAAGTACCTTTGCTCTTCCAAATCCAAAACCATATAGAGGAGCAAAGGATCAGTTGCAGATTTTGCAAAGAAACAAAGATGCAAACGAAGACCAAAGGGTGAAGACCCTTTTAAAAAATATAGTCATGGAAGAAGAGCAGTTTGAAGAAGAGGATGAGGTCCATGGTATGGAAGATAAGGGTAGTGCCCCTTTCTTAACTAGATCTACCTATGAGAAGTCATTATCGAGAGGCACTGCTTGTGAGATTGTTGTCCCTACAGAACAACAAGCTTATCAGCAGAAGTAGCTAGCAGCAGGTCCCACCATCCTCAGAGTTCTAGCCATAGAGGTAAGAGGCCTTGAAGGCTCCCCTTCTTCTTTTAGCTTTCAATCAGAAGTTCGGAAGCCAAGAATACCTATGCCTCTGCATGAACCAGTGAAGAATGAGCCCCTCCAAAAATCTATCCTCGAAGACTCTGAGTTTAAAGCCAACCCAGCTTCCCATGACTATGCAAATCTGCAAATTGACCAACTTGTTGTTATCCCTAGCCCAGTGATCAAAAAAGGTAAAGTCAGCTTCTCGTCATCTTATGCTTCCTCGTCTTTTCAAGAGACAATCCCTCATAGTTGCCCCCTAGGCATTGAGGATAGCCATAACTCAATGCCCAAGGCTAATACTGATAATCTCAGTCTTGATATTTCGAAGCCTGCCCAGGTGGCCTCCACATAGCTTGAAGGGGTAGTTTGCCAGATCACAGAGGAAGAAGGTGCACAGTTTTGGGACACCTCCTTGGACGGGGTTTGTTCTAAGAAAGATGCAAGAGCAGGTGAAGTCTTTGTGTACCCCACACAAGAATACATTGGTTAACCATTTATATTAATTGTGCAGGCCACAAATGACACAGTCGAGTACACAGCCACCATTGTTATTCAGCAAGTGTACAAAAGCTCTCAGGAAGAACATCCAAGGATGAGAGTATACAGAGAGGGGGTGAAATATAAACCATCTCTACTTGATAAGGTCAAATGCCCTAAACTTTTTGAGGTTTATGATCAAATAAATCCGATTTTTCAAGTATTTGATGAACCGGCTAACAGACATATTGACCAAGAGAAGGGGGACAATTTTGGTGGCCTAGTAAATGGGCAGTTTTTGAAAATTTATGTTGTTTAAGGTCTTTTGGCCTTAAAAATTGTAAATATGTTGTTTTGTCAGTTCTAGTGTAAGCTCAGTTAGACTCCATGCCCAATGGAACACTAGGAAATTTTGCTAATTGGTTTTCACAAGAAAGGCATTGATGTGCAAGTTCTTGAGACCTCATAGGGAGGATCTTATCCCTAGAAGGAAGTGTTAGCTCTCCTACAAGTTGCTGATGTTCGAAGAGCAGAAGTAAGCTCGGTCCTTGGTTCTACTCAAAGAAGGCCTACACCAGATATCCTCTCCCTTCTCCATTCCTCGCCCATTCCCCTCTTTATCTCCTTTGCCTCTGTTTAAAATCACATAAAACGATTTTCTTAAGCCCTCAGCATTAAAACCCTGAGACCCATATAACCGCGCGCCTTCGCAAAACCCCTAATCCGTTGTTTCCTTGTCACATCAAACGAAACTTGTGCAATCAAACCCCTGCCGTCCGATCATCTCCGCTGCGATCGGACGGCGTTCGCTCTCCCCGCGCCTGCAAACTCCCCACGCGTTAACTCGCAATCAAAGTGGTTTTTGTCCCTCCCTGCCTGCCATGCATCGCACGATGATTGTGATCGCGAGCCCTCGTACGATTACTGCTCACCCTCCAAAAGCGGTGCGGGCAATACTGCTTACCACCCGTCCTCCGTCCCCGCCCATTAAACTCTGCACATCTCCTCCACCCGATGACCATTGGATCTGCCCACTGGAGATCTAATGGCCCACAGTCACTTTGCTCCCGTGTCCTCCCGATACTTCCCGCCAAGCGCTGTCCGCCATCCACCTGCGTGATCCAACGACTGATCTTCCTTCTCCATTTCGTCCGCCATGCAGTCCTCTCATCCTTGACCTGTCCCATGCATTCGAAGGAAGAAGGTGGCCAGCATCCAGTACTTGGCGTAATAGATCTTCAACAACTACATTTAACAGGAAGAATAGCCGAGAAGGAAAGGACAAGCCTTGAGCAGAACAATGCATTTAACAGTTATGGAACTTCTTCCATACGACACTCCACCTGCCCAAGAAGGATAACAGAGCATCCGAGAAGATCAAATTCGTTCAGGCAGATTGCACCAGAGACTCCATCAAATAGTTAAAGCGGTTGGTGGTCAATTATGACCCCTCCACGCCTAGAATAGCAGAATATGTTTGTAATGAAAACTCCATATATAAGCAAAAAATAGATGTAATCAGGGTTGATGGTTGTTGTTTTGATGTACGGTTCAAATTCTAGAGACTGTAACTGCTTTGAAACTTGCAGCGTCTCGTCTTCATTTTCAGTTAATAAAAGCTTATTTTGCTATTAATTCCTCACTTTCCATTCCTATTCTATTCTAGGTTGTGCCTGTTATGCAATTTTCTTGAACTCTTGATGTTTAGCATTAGAGGAGCTGTCATCCTACCTTTGTGTTAAAATATTGTATGTATCAGTGAATGTGTTATTCAAGTTTTGTTTCACTTAATGCCAGAGAAATTTCATCCTATCTATGCATTAGGGAATTAGATTTGCTGACCTCTTTACTGGTTGCAGTCGGCCATCACAGGGTCCTATGCATTTGCTGGTGTGGTCAGTATTCTCCACGTTCACCCAATCCTTAAACTGTGAGTAATTGGTGGTCTAAAGCCTTGTAGTCTGGGGGTGTTCACGCATGTCTAGAGTCAAGCAAAGTAGGAGTGGTTATCTGGCTTGAACAAGCATCATTCCTTCCATTCATCCATTTCCAACATTATGTTGAGTTTGTAATGTTCCTGAGCATCTTCGAGATACAACCTAGGAGAGTTTCTTGGGGTGATAACATTAATTGGCACAATTGCCGGGGAGAGGAGATTGAAGCTCAGCTTCCCTAGGAGAACGACACAGTTCCAGCGTTGATGATAGACAAAGTTTGGACACATTTCTGGTTGTAATCATCTATCTGGAAACTCTATTGGAGAACCAACTTGGTGGTGACTCCACATTTCAGTTCTGGCTCAGTTTGTGAGGCATACCCGAACAAATCCTCAAAAATCACCAGCTGACCCAGTGCCTGACCCTGAGAAGATGTTAAGCAGAAGAAAACATCACACAAAGGAGCATCAGGATTAGGTAAGCCTAAGAAATCTTATGTATCTATGCAGGAGAAGATTATAGCTAAGAATGTATATGTTGAAGATATAAAGCCTAATGTTGTTAGTGAAGAACTACCCTCAGAGATTCATAAAGATCCTTGTTCATTTAGTTCCCCTTTAGACCTCAGCCCGCAAAAAGGTTCCCATATACTCCATCATATTCCTTTGTCTCTGTCATCTATTCTGTTGTTTCCTACCATCCAATCTGCCAATATCCTTCCACCTACCCCAGTCATGGCAGGTCAGCAAGCACCGACAAAGATGGAAAGAATCATAGTTGCTAGATATGGACCATTGGTCTTTCTCGTTCCTTTAAATGCCATGCCTGCAGGGGACTACTAGAAGTATATGCCTAAGTTCACTGGTACAGAGGGGGTAACAGCTGAAGAACACCTTGAATCTTTTTATAGTTATGCTGATAACCTGGATATCAGTGAAGATGATGTGTGGATGAGAGTTTTTGTCCAAAGCCTAGATGGAGAAGCTAGAAAATGGTTCAGAGAATTAACCCCTAGGTCTATAGCAGAATTGAGGCCTTAGATGATGTGTTCCTAAAGTATTGGGGGGATAAGAGAGATCTACTCGACTATCATACTGAATTTTGGAACTTGTAGAGAGAGAATTGTGAGTTGATATCTGATTTCAACAAGAGATTCAACCATATGTATGGCAGAATACCAGATGAAGTGAAACCCACCACTACTTGTGCTAAGCTCACTTATGCCAATGCCTTCGATTCTCCTTTCTATTTTCTAATCAGGGAAAGAAGATGTGCTTCTTTGGCTGATATGCAAGATGCAGCCCTAGAAGTAGAATCAAACATCATGGCTATAGAAAGGCTCGAAGGTAATGCTGATAGGAGAAGATAGAGGGGTGAGCTCTCATCATCCTCAGATCTTAAGATTGATAAAATGGCCAGGATGATAGAGTCATTAGATTCTGAAGTTTCCAAATTAAGATTTGAGCAGCAAGCTCGAAGTACCTTCGCTCTTCCAAATCCAAAACCATATAGAGGAGCAAAAGAGCAGTTGCATATTTTTCAAAGAAATAAAGATGCAAGCGAAGACCAAAGGGTGAAGAACCTTTTAAAAAATATAGTCGTGGAAGAAGAGCAGTTTGAAGAAGAGGATGAGGTCCATGGTATGGAAGATAAGGGTAGTGCCCCTTTCTTAACTAAAGCTGCCTATGAGAAGTCATTATCCAGAGGAACTTCTCGTGAGTTTGTTTTCCCTGCAGAACAACAAGCTTATCAACAGAAGCAGCTAGCAGCAGGTCCCACCATCCTCGGAGTTCTAGCCATATAGGTAAGAGGCCTTGAAGGCTCCCCTTCTTCTTTCAGCTTTCAATCAGAAGTTCAGAAGCCAAGAATACCTATGCCTCTGATTGAACCAATGAAGAATGAGCCCCTCCAGAAATCTATCCTTGAAGACCCTGAGTTTAAAGCTAGCCCAGCTTCCCATGATTATGCAAATTTGCAAATTGACCAACCTGCTATTATCCCCAGCCCAGTGATCAAAAAAGGTAAATTCAGCTTCCCGTCATCTTATGCTTCCCCATTTGTTCAAGAGACAATCCCTCATAGTTGCCTCCTAGGCACTGAGGCCAGCCATAACTCAATGCCCAAGGCTGATATTGATAATCTCAATCTTGATATTCCGAAGCCTGCCCAGGTGGCCTCCACACAGCTTGAAGGGGCAGTTTGCCAGATCACAGAGGAAGAAGGTGCATAGTTTTGGGACACCTCCTTGGATGGGGTTTGTTCTAAGAAATATGCAAGAGCAGGTGAAGTCTTTGTGTCCCCACAAAAGAATACATTGGTTCACCATTTCTTTTAATTGTGCAGGCCACAAATGACACAGTTGAGTACAAAACCACCATTGTTATTCAGCATGTGTACAAAATGTCTCATGAAGAACATCCAAGGATGAGAGTATACAGAGAGGGGGTGAAATATAAACCATCTCTACCTGATAAGGTCAAATGCCCTAAACGTTTTGAGGTTGATGATCAAATAATCTGATTTTGCAAGTATTTGATGAACCGACTGATAGACATATTGACCAAGAGAAGGGGAACAATTTTGGTGTCCCAATAAATGGGTAGTTTTTGAATATTTATGTTGTTTAAGGTCTTTTGGCCTTAAAAACTGTAAATATGTTGTTTTGCCAGTTCTAGTGTAAGCTCAGTTAAACTCCATGCCCAATGGAACACTATGAAATTTTGCTAATTGGTTTTCATAGGAAAGGCATTGATCTGCAAGTTCTTGAGACCTCACAGGGAGGATCTCATCCCCAGAAGGATCCAGTGTTAGCTCTGCTACAGGTTGCTGATGTTTGAGGAGTAGAAGTAAGCTCAGTCTTTGGTTCTACTCAAAGAAGGCCTACACCAGATATGCTCTCCCTTCTCCATTCCTTGCCCATTCCCCTCTTTATCTCCTTTGCTTCTGTTTAAAATCACATAAAATGATTTTCTTAAGCCCCGAGCATTAAAACCCTAAGTCCCATATAACTGCGCGCCTTCGCAAATCCCCTAATCCATCGTTTCCTTGTCACATCAAATGAAACCTGATCAAACCCCCGCCGTCCGATAATCTCCACTGCGATAGAACGGCGTTCGCTCTCCCCGCGCCCGCAAACCTCCTGTGTGTTAACTTGCGATCAAAGTGGTTTTTGTCCCTCCCTGCTTGCCACGCGTTGCACGATGATTGTGATCACGTGCCCTCGTACGATTGCCACTCACCCTCCAAAAGCAGTGCGGGCAATACTACTTACCGCCCATCCTCTCTCCCCGCCCGTTAAACTCTGCACATCTTCTATGCCCGATGACCATTGGATCTGCCCGTCCGAGATCCAATGGCCCACGATCACTTTGCTCCC
Source organism: Pinus taeda (assembly GCA_000404065.3). Classification (NCBI taxonomy): domain Eukaryota; kingdom Viridiplantae; phylum Streptophyta; class Pinopsida; order Pinales; family Pinaceae; genus Pinus; species Pinus taeda. The sequence continues at coordinate 40,577 of APFE031493369.1, read as the reverse complement.
GTGTCCTCCTGATACTTCCCGCCAAGCGTTGTCCACTGTCCATCTGTGTGATCCAACGACCGATCTTCCTTCTCCATTTCGTCCACCATGCAGTCCTCTCGTCCTTGACCTGTCCCATGCATCCGAAGGATGAAGGTGGCCAACATCCAATACTCAGCATAATAGATCTTCAACAACTGCATTTAACAGGAAGAATGGCCGAGAAGGAAAGGACAAGCCTTGAGCAGAAAAATGCATTTAATAGTTATGGAACTTCTTCCATACGACACTCCACCTGCCCGAGAAGGATAGCAGAGCATCTGAGAAGATAAAATTAATTCAGGTAGATTGCACCAGAGACTCCATCAAATAGTTAAAGCGGTTGGTGGTCAATTATGACCCCTCCACGCCTAGAATAGCAGAATATCTTTGTAATGAAAACTCCATATATACCCAAAAAAACAGATGTAATCAGGGTTGATGGTTGTTGTTTTGATGTAAGGTTCAACTTCTAGAGACTGTAACTGCTTTGAAACTTGCAGCCTCTCGTCTTCATTTTCACTTAATACAAGCTTCTTTTGTTGTTAATTGCTCACTTTCCATTCCTATTTTGTTCTTGGTTGTGCTTGTTATGCAGTTTTCTTGAACTCTTGATGTTTAGCATTAGAGGAGTTGTCATCCTACCTCTGTTTTAAAATCTTGTATGTATTAGTGAATGTGCTATTCAGGTTTCATTTCACTTAATGCCAGAGAGCTGCCATCATGTCTGTGCATTAGGGAATTAGATTTGCAGACCTATTTACTGGTTGCAGCCGGACATCACAGGGTCTTGTGCATCTGCTGGTGTGGTCAGTATTCTCCACGTTCACCACGTTCACCCAATCCTTAAACTGTGAGTAATTGTTGGTCTAAAGCCTTGTAGTCTGGGGGTGTTCACGCATGTCTAGAGTCAAGCAAAGTAGGAGTGGTTATCTGGCTTGAACAAGCACCATTCCTTCCATTCATCCATTTCCAACATTATGTTGAGTTTGTAATGCTCCCGAGCATCTCCGAGATACAACCTAGGAGAGTTTCTTGGGGTGATAACAATATGCTAGTTATAAAATAAAATAATATGTCAACAATCTATCTTGTCAATCATTTTATCATCCCAAAACTTTGATATCAACACAAATAGGAATAAAAAACACAATTTTCAATCAACACACATTTTCCAACAACAAACAATCATCCATTAAATACTACTCTTTGTAACATAGTGCTAAATATATCTACAAGGGCCCATTGTAGAACCTTCACTCTGATACCACAATGTAAAACTCCCTCCCACCCCCTTGGACTATTTTAGGATGTGGAAGGTGTTACTTTTAACAAACCCAAACTCGATGGTTTCATTGTGGAGATGGGGTCACAAAATTTGTTCTTCCCCAAAGTTTATGGAATTAACTTTGGATAATTCCATTGCATTCAATTGGTTAAGATATTTCTTACATACAAAATTTACCTTAATCAATTTCCTAGATTGAAGGCTGTGCACTTTTAAAGATCAACTAATTAGATAGTGCCACATGGAATACATGTGGCCAATTATTAAACACCCCGCATATTAAATTCATGGCATGGCTTGTCAGATTTGATCAACGACATATATTCATAGCAGGGCCCCTTATATTTCTAAAAATTAATGAAGGAGGGATGTCTGCTACTGGTGCTTTCTATGTTAGTTAACGAATGGTTCTCCACCCCTCCTTCTGTCAATTGTGCCCATATCTAAAGATAATAAAAATGAACATGGTGCTAGACAAAAAGCATGAATGGAAAATTTCTCATATTCAAATGCCAATATTGATGTCGTGCCTTCTGTATATTGCACCAAGATGCAAAGCGAACACCTTGAAAATCCTTTAATAAGCGCAGGTCCGAGATGACATGGTGTAACTCGTGGCACAACCTAGGTATCCACGTAGCCACGTAAAGTCAGCATCATCTTACTCCATGTCACCTTGGCACGTGGCATCCTCTAGTGGTGCTACACATCATCCAAAAACCAACCCCTTGGTCATCCAAAATGGTCGTTCCTTTCTGCCACGTTTACCACTGACAGTTTTTCACGTGAGCATCCTTGCCACGCCATCCATTCCATGTCCTATGGAATTCTCACATGGTGTACATGTAACCTTACCCAAACTTCATGGCATCTGTTGGATTTTCTACAAGATGCATAGTAGAATACATTTTTTTACCAGATAATTACTTCCTAATGATTTACACATAATATTCTTATGTCACTCATATCATTAAGCAATTAGACTTCAGAAAATATCAACAATAAATGCAACAACAATAGTAAATATCATAGAAGATAGTCATGCACAATAAAGACAATATTTCTACCCTGGGAAACCCAAATTTTAGAGAAAACCCAACAAATTTTCTTTAGGAGAAATTATTCTTCAAGAAGGTTTACAAAATCAGCAATTTTGTTTACAAATCTATGCCCATAATCCAAGTCAAATACCACTCAAACTTGTTCAATTCTTCAGCAAGTCAACATTGTTAGAGTAACGCTAAGGGTTATTATATAAGGCAAGAAGGGGCTTTGAAGCCAAAGAAGCACTATGCTGACCTGGAAGGTGAAGATTTCTTCACTGATATTTCTTTTGTGATGATTGCAGCCTCTGTTCTTATAGTGCTTTAACGCCATCCGATCCCTGCCTTTGATGAAATAATTTGCAACATGGTTCTTGTGGCCATCATTGCGATCTTCCTTCATGTTTATTCTCCTGCTAGAGTCAGAGTTTCATGGATTTTCTTATGCATTTCCTTGACTTCCTGGCTGTTACTATAGTGATGAGTCCTTTGTTGCTTTTTAAATGTTGTTTTTTTATTTATTGCTTTTATCCTTGTGGTTTTTCCTTGATTTTGGTGATCTTTATACTTGTGCTCGTGGTTGCTCATTAAGGAACATAGTTGTGGTATTCTTTCTAGTTTTCACGAACATGTCCTTCATTTCTTTCCACTGCTTGGTTTGCAAAATAGTCCACCTTTTGATTGTGAATTCTCAAGATATGTCTGAGGATTACATTGCCAGAGCCTTCCAAGTTCTTCTTGATTCTTCTAAGAATTATGTTCATGAACTCATTGCTTGGGCTTTTGTTTCTTGCCATTGCCTCTATTATTATGGCTGAATCGCCTATTATGATAGGATTTTGAATTTCTCTTTTTTTGATAACTCTTGTTCCCATCAACAAGTTGTATGCTTTTGCCTTATTATTTGAGATTTGTCCCAATCCCCATTCATATGTGACATTTTCTTTCCCATCAGGATCTAGGATTATTCTCACTGCCCCTGCCTTTCCTGGGTTATGCTTTGAGGCCCCATCAAAGTATAGACAATATCTGTTTTGATTTTTCCTCCAATTTGTCAGTTCCTCTTCACTCATTCTTATTTTCCAAATATTTCCTGAGTTTATCTTCCTGTTTCCTTTTTGTCCATTATTGTTTATTATGGCTTTGTTGAGCCAATCTCGCTCTTCCTGCTAAAGAGTGTTGTGATATGTTGGTGTTGTTCCTTTGACATTGAGGATTTCAGAAGTTAAACCCCATATTTTTTAGAGGGTCTCCCCTATCCTTGGAATTTGATTTTTGAAAATGCACTTATTTCGAGTCAACCAAATTTGCCAACATAGAACAACTAGGGTGCACTTCCATATCCTCTTAATTGTGACTTTCTTCTTTGTTTTGTATGGATAGGCCTTCTCGAGGGTTTGAAGAAAGTCTGGTAGGGGCTGTTCAAAATTTATTCTTATTCCAAAGGACTTATCAGCTGCTGCCAACATTCTTTGGCAAAGGTGCATTCTTGGAATAAGTGTTGAATATTTTCTTCAGCCTACATGCATAATGGGCATCGTGTTGGGCCTTGAAAGCCCTTTTTTCTTAGCTTGTCACTGGTCAATATTCTCCCTTTTAATAGAGTCCAGATGAACATTTTGATCTTAGAAGACTTTCTGATTTCCAAGCTATTTTCCAATAATCCCAGTCTTGTTGATTTGGTTGTTCCCGAAGGATTTTATATCCAATCCTAACTGTGTAGTGTCCACCACTTGGGTCCCAAAGATAAGCATCTTCCTCATCAAAGTGGATTGGTGTTGCCCCTTTTAAGAGCTGCCTGATTTTTCTCCATTACCCTTCCAATTCTTTCGCGATTGCTAAGCTTTTCCAATCTTGCCACTCATTTTGATCCCAAAGAGATATAGAATGTAAGGTGTTGAAACCTTTATCTTTCATCCACTCTTGTATGTCTTCAGTTTCTAGATGAGTCTGTAATGGTTCTTTTCCCATGATTCTGTCCTCCCAAATTGAAGTTGTTTTCCATTGCCTGGGATTTTAGAAATATATCTACTCATTAATGGAATTGTTTTTTTAACCAGCTTCCATACTTGGGTACATGGTCTTATTGGGATATTTCCATTGAGCAGTCTTTTCCTGGTGCCATCCATATATTTTGTTATAAGAGTCTTTTTCCACCAGTTCCCTTTTCCTGTAATTAGTCTCCATACTATTTTCATTCCCAGTGCTGCATTCATGAGCCCAGGTTTCCTTATTGATAGGCCTCCTTGTTCATAAGGTAATACTTCTTGCTCCCACCTAACCAGGCTAATTGTTTTCTTGCTTCCCCCCTTGCCACAGGAAGATTCTTAAAATAAGATCCATTTGTTTGTGGGCACTTGTTGGGGCCATGATTATGGCATATTGATAGATAGGTAATGCTGCTAGGAGTGCTTTTATTAGAATTACCCTTCCTACCATATTCAGCCACATCATACCCCGACTTTGTATTTTGTTTTTCATTTTTTCAATTTGTTTAGTCCATATTTTTATCTTCATGTTCTCCTTTGAGATAGGAAGTCCCAAGTAAAAGAAGTGTGTCCATTTTTCCTATATAGGGATGTCTAAGATTTGTGAGATCCTTTGCATAATTATGGGAGGAGTGTTCCATCCATATATCTTGCATTTTGTATTGTTTAATAGCCCACCTGAAACCTGTAAAAAGTTATCCATAACTTTTTTGAATCTCCTTGCTATTATTGTTGATGCCCCGCCCAGCAGCAGTGTGTCATCAGCAAAGAGTGAGTGGTTTATTGTTTTTACTCCTTTTGATATTTTGATCCCTGTGATATTTCTTTCCTTTCTTTGATTTTCCAGAGCCCTGCTTAATGTTTCCGCCATTATAATGTATATGAAGGGAGAGAGAGGACAACCTTGCCTAAGGCCTCTTGTGCTTTGAAAGAAGTAATTGGGCCTTCCATTTATGAGGGGGGCAATCCATGGAGTAGAGATGCATGCCTGTATGACTTCCACAATTTCTCTAGAGAATCCCAGTTTCTAGAGGATAGCCATTAGATATGGATGTCTGACCCTATCAAATGCATTTACCATATCTAGTTTGATTATGAGGCCTTTTTCTTGCTTTAGTATACTGGAGTGCACTGCTTCTTGTACAACAATAACATTATCTATGATTTTCCTATTGGGCACGAATCCTCCTTGATTTTTAGATATGATTATTGGAAGTACTTCCTCGATTCTATTTGAAATTATTTTTGTTATTATCTTATACGATGAATTGCAGAGAGAGATAGGACGAAACCTGTTGAAAATTGAGGGGTTTGCTTCTTTTGGGATAAGAGCAAGATAGGAGGATTTGGTGTTGCCTCCTATTTTTTTTTTTAACATTCTTCACCATTCTTAAGAAATCCTTTCTGATAGTATACCAATAAAATCTGTAGAATGCTATTGTGAAGCCATCTGGCCCTAGGGCTTTGTCTGGATGTAGGCTCCATATGGTTGTCACTACCTCTTCTTCCGCGGGGTCCTTGCACATTGCCGTATTTTGTTCTTTTTTTATTTTTCTTTTTGTGTGCCTTAAGAAGTCTTCACTTTCAACCATTTCTTCGTTGGTTGAAAGTAAGTTTTTAAGGTGCTTGTAGGCTATTTTTTTTAGTTCCTCCACTCCTTTAACCTCTTGGCTTTCAACTTGAATTTTTTATATTTGGTTTCTTGCTCTTATTATCTTCATTGTTTTATGGGAAAATGATGTGTTTTTGTCCCCTGCCTTGAGCCACAAACTTCTTGATTTCAATCTTGCATCCTCTTCTTCTTTCCTATTTTCCCTATATATTTCCCAAAAGTTTTCCTTCTCTCTTAGATAATCTTTCTTGCTTTCTTCTTTGTTTTCCTTTTCACCTTGCATTCTGTGCATTTTCTGATGTAACTCTTTTCTATTTTCCTTTTTTTTATTCATTTGCTCTTGCCCATTCCTTTAATTTGTTTTTTGCATTTTTTAATTTTGTTTCCCAAATATATTGTGGTGATCCTGTTACTCTTGTCTCCCATGCTTCCTTGACTAAGTCAATGATTTCTCCATTGTTGTCCCAAATTGAGTTGTATCTAAATGGGAGCGGACCCTGATTTTCCATTTTAACGATGACTATTATCACTAGTTTATGATCAGATGTTGTGGTATGTAAAATTTTTGATTTTATGGAGCTGTGCACTGCTACTATATTTTCTTGTATCATAATTCTATCCAGCCTTTCTTTTATGTTACTTTTTCCCACTCTTTTATTGCTCCAAGTGTGTTTCCCATTGTTTGGCAAGATATCTATCAAGTTGTGTTGTTCCATTAATTCTTCTAGAGTATCCCTAGATGGGTCTGTGTGATATGTTCCTCCAAACTTTTCTTCTATGCTTCTTACCAAATTTAGATCTCCTCCTAGTATTATTTTCCCATCTTGCACTTCTTTTAATGCTTCTTTTAAGGTGTCCCAGCATTTCTCTTTTTCCTTGTAATGATTTGGGGCATATATATTTATGACACTATACTTCTCTTTTGTACTGATTTGCATTAGATCCGTTTGGATCCAATGCTGATCTTTTTTGTATTTTATTAATTCCCAAGTTCCTTTTTTCCATATTGTGCATATGCCGCCTGATGCTCCTGTTGCCTGTATTGCTTCCCCTTCACAATTTCTGAATTTTTTTTTGATATTTTCAGTTTCTTGGCTGTTTGTTCTAGTCTCCTGAATTATAAAGATGTCTGGGTTTTCTTTTGCCAGAATGTCTCTTGTGGCATTTTCCTTGATGGGCGATCCCATTACTCTACAATTCCAGGAGACCACTATCATGATTTACTTGTTGGGTGGTTCATGGCTCCTTTCCCTCTTGGCTGAGTTTTTTCGTTGTTTCCTAAATTACTTCCTAAGAAGGTTTCCATAGGTTGGTGTGTTCCTAATGCCATTTCCTTTTCTGCTACTTCATCCCTTATTTCTTTGTTTGTCTTTCTCCCTTATTTTTTTTGGTATTCTACATTTGGGGGTACTTCCTTTGACTGCTTTCTGGTTATGATTCTTTCTATTGGGGGGAGGGAGGGGTATGAGTGTTTAAAACCAGAGGGGATGAGGGGGGATTGGGGGTATGTTGTGGGGATCTGGATCTGGATCTAGATCTTGGTGTAGCGGATGGGGGGGCTGAAGGATCCAGAGGTTCAAAAGGGTTAGGGCTAGCAAGAAGGTTATTAACTTTTGGTGATGGAGGATGGGGGTCAGAGGATGCGAAGGGTTGTGAGGAAGAGAAATTTGGTTGTTTGTAGACTGTCTTCTTTCTTTTTACCTGTTCCCATTTGTTTTCCGGATATTCACTCTTTTCATTTTCATTTTCTTTTTTTTGTACATCTATTTGCAAAATGACTGTATTCATGACATACCTTACATTTGAAGGGGATTTGTTCATAATCCAGCTATTGTATGTGTGTCCGATGGTCCACTTTGATTTTGATAGCTTCTGGTAGCCCTTTCCCAAGATCCACTTCTACACATATTCTGGTGCATGCATGCATATTTTCCTTTGGCTTGCACCTGTCTATATATTTCCCAACTATGTTTCCTATTGATTTGACTGAATCGTCCCCCCAGCAGTGAAGGGGAAGGTGTGGCAGTCTGACCCAAATGGGGACGACATTGGGAACATCCATTTCTGGATCGAAATCCACCGTCCATATATTTATATACAAACCCCTAGTATCCATAAAATAAGTTCCATTCCTAAATATCGAATCTCGATCTTCCTTGGTTTCAAAGTGGAAGGTGAAGTAACCTCTGCCACGAAACCTGATTGAGATTTTCCCATCTATTGACGCAGTCCAATTCTTTTCTACACATTTTTGCACAGTTTTGGGTGATGGCCATAACCCAGTGAACTGCCCCACTAATCCACGCTCCGCCAGGGAAAGTGTTGCTTTGCAGGGAAGGGCAGGAGGGAGTGAGATTTCAAGAATATCTTCCAGTCGTTTAACAAACTTGGTGACTGATGGTATGTTCTTTGCTGAGCACATTGTAGAAATGAGAGAAGCAAAAGCTTTTATTGTTCCTTCATCTTCTTGCTGCTAATATAGAGGAATCTCTCTGTCCTCTAATGCATCCATGGAACTCAAGCCCTAGCAGCAAGAGGCCATTGGGGGGTAGCTGCATGTAGCTGTGTGCTTCTTGTTGTAATCGTTGGCTAGGGTGCACAGCTCCTTCAGTAACCGCGCTTCTATGAGTAACCCCTTATTGTAGTACAACCCCCTTATTATATAGTTGTATCCATGTAGTCCCAATACTGTGATTATTGTTCCCCATAGAAGCCCACTATTTTTATTATTGTGCCCTTACATTATTATTATTATGTCAGCTCTAATTATATTATGACCCCTTAGACTCCTATATATAGAAAGGAGGTCTTGTCATTTGTATCATCTAAGAATTGTTCATTTGTGTAATGTAAAGGAGGTTTCCCCCAGGAAGAGGCTTATTTCTAAGGCGTTGATCTATCTTTTCTATCTTTGTGTGAGATGGTTTCATAACATTTGATATCAGAGCTTTGGATTCTAGGGTTTCGCTGCTCCAAACAGGTCATCGTGGAATTTTCGCTATAACATTTTCGCTACAAAGTTTCAGAAGCTAAAAAAAAAACCCATTTGAGAAGAAATCGTTTTGAACCTCGGGTCTGAATTTCAGATCTTGTCTCACTACATTTTCAGCGATATGATCTGAGTAATTTAGGGTTTTTGAAAGCTCCAAAATTTCATCTCAAACTGGTCATCGTGGAATGTTAGCTATAACTTGTTTTCTATGAAGGTTCAGACTCTGAAATAAAAACCCAATTGATCCAAAATCGTGGGGAAGCACGGGCCCAAATTTTAGATCTTGTTTCACTATATTTGCGGAGATACAGTCTAAGACATTTAGGGTGTCTGCAGGCTCCCGAATTACATCCCAAACAGGTGACCTGGTGAAAATCGTCATAAACGTCTCGCTGAGCATCAGATTGAAATTTCGTAAGAAGTTACAAAAAGAGGACAGAATGTTGTTTTCTGTGTATATTTTTCAGATCTAAAGGTCAAAACAATGACATGTGGCACTTCATACAAGTTCGCTCTTTTGAAAAGGTATATAATCAAGTCATCTTGGGAGATTGTGCATAACACTTTCTTGGAGAATCCAATTTTGATCAGACTGGTGTCATTAGAAAGAGGACGCAGAGGGCTACTATAGGTCATGATTTTAGAATTGGAAGATCCGAAATTACAGAGTTACAGTCATTCCAAGATCGAGCTCCTAAAATCAAGAAAAGGCGATATGAGGAAGTTTGATGGCAAGGATCCTGTAAATTGGATACTACCGATGGAACAATATTTTGATCTACATGAGGTGAAACTATTACAAAAGGTACATATTGCATATTCATAGTTAAAACCGGGGCATTTTTTATGGTATAAAGGGATCTGTTCTAGTAAATCACTTGTTATGTGGTCAATTTTCACAGAGGAAGCACATTATGAGGATACAAAGAGAAACACCTCCTTTAGCCAAATGATAAATCTCAAACGAAAGTGTTCAATGACAGAGCACATTGAGGACTTTCAAAAATTGAATATAAGGGAAAATGATATTCCAGAGAAGCAGAGGATTGATGTCTCCATAAGTACTTTAAAGGATAGCCTTCAACATGAGGTTTGTCTTTGGGAACCTGATTCATTGGAGAAGACATTCAGGTTTGCAAGGAAAGTGGAAAGAAAAATTATAGAAACAAGGAATTCTACCCCTCACAACTATAAAGATGGAAGTGTTGTTTCTCCTAGCCTTCCACAACCTACAAGGTTGACACCACAACAATTGGAAGAAAAAAGAGAAAAAGGACTTTGTTACAATTGTGA
>APFE031493369.1:9761-21419 GCA_000404065.3 Pinus taeda | reverse complement strand
CTTTTTTTTCTTTTTTACTTTATGGAATTTATCTCTGTTTTAACCATTACTGCCTCTGTGTAAATGATTTCTTCTTACTTTGTGATAATTGTCTATTGCTTCTAAAGAAGGCCTTTGAATACATTTCTTTGCGAATATTGGAGTAAACAAGTTTTGGAACTAGTATCAAAACTGTTTGTCCAAGCTCCCATTCTGCTAATCACCTGCAAAATAAAACAATCATTAATAAAGCATAGGTCTGCAGGGAAGGCAATCAATGGCTTTATTGAACTGATATGTCTGTGGATGGAGTCCAGATTGTGGATGGCCCAATTCTGTTTGGAAAAGGCTTTTCATTTATTCATATTAAACAGAGGTAAGGGAATGGCGGAATTTCATATTGTAAAAACTCTATGATTTTTTACATTGTGCAGGTGTGGTTAGATGGTTTACCACATAGCAATGGATGATAGGGCTTTTGGGGATACACAGTGAAGCAGTCAGAGGAGGCTTTAGGGCAAGAGGAGACAGTTGGAGGTCAGTCTTCTAAGGGGGCTTCCATGGAACGAGAGGTGGTTTTGTGGCATATCGCACCGCTTTTGAGTGGTAGGCGGTATTTTTTGAGAGCACGCGATATATTGTGGGGCTACCACATATCAAAAGGGCGCTCGGGCAAAACCACAAATCTCGCATGCTTTTGGGATTTTAACTGTCGGACAATGGGAGCGCACAATATGGATATGGGCCGTCAGATATGGAGGTGGGAGATCGGAGGGTTATCGCACAGCGGAGTTGCAAGGGCTGAGTCGGGGTGTGGTTGGTAGGGCCCAGGGATTAATAATGCAGCGGGTTACATATAATCAAAGGTTTAGTGAGGGTCGGGGATATATATAGTGGGGGGGTAATATACATAAAGCGGGACTATAGGTTGGGAAATAACTTAGGATAAGGGGGTTTTGTGCGTTTTTAAGGGAAAAAGGGAAATTAATAAGGGGAAAATGATTTCTAAAGGGTCATGTATAGAGAAAAGTGTGAAATCAAAGGGAAAAAATGTTAAAATGAGGGGAAAGGGTCTTTTTACAAGGGACATGAAAGGGAAGGGTCATAATGAAGGGAAAGTTAGTGAATGAGAAGTAATGAAGGGGTAATGGAGGGAATTTTAGACATGCAAGGGGTTGAGCGAAATGAAGGGAAATTAGTGAATGAGCTGTAGTATTTAGGACTAAAATCATATTGAACCTTTTAGGTTAAATACCCAAAGTAATACACAATTTTTGTGAATGTCCTCTTTCCTTTGATAGTTCCTCCTGCACATGAAACATAAGATTTAAGCATGATGAAGGTGCATTTGAGCTAGCAACCTTGTGCATTCGAAAACATCTTTTACCTACCCTTTATTTATCCTAACATTTTCTCTTCATTTATTGGGTGCATTTGAGCTTGCTGACCCTTTATTCCTTTTTCTTTTAATAAGAAAACTATCTAATTCTAACCTTATAACTTCCACAGGCTCAAATAAAACTGATGAGCGCCTTATTATTCTCTACCTAACTACTGATCTACCAATATTAAATAGTTTGGCTAGATCTTTATTTCTCTATCTATCAACATGAAATTTAAATGATGAATGAATCAAGATTAAACTATTTGATCATCATGGATTGTGGCATTTTGACAAGCTCCACATAATCTTATTTGCAAAAAGTAAACTGAGAGGAGTGGCATTTGAATGTGCACACTTTCATGATCCATTTTTATCTCTTTTTGTTGGGGTTCATATTTAATATTCTTTTTTGATCTTTGTTTTTTTGTCCTTCGATTATTTTTTTAAGACGCACCCTCTTTACGTTTTTTAATATGGAAAAACATTTTCAAAAAGCAAAGGTATGTACAATATTACAAGATATACATGGTCAATTCAAAACTATGAACCCTATTATTATAGGAACCTAACAGATCCTACAACCCGCACTGGACTGCACACTATTGTCCTAAGATTTTGATCTTAAATCTGGAAACCCTTTTCTGGAACTATCATTACCTGTAGTTGAACATTGAATTTGATCTCTTTACCTCTAATCTGGTACTCACACATGATATGCAACCTATGTAACACACATTGGCTAACATTATAACTTGAAATGGCAATCGTAGTGTCTGTAATTGATCTCTTCTGCTAGAAATCATGATCTCCTTTCATGTAACTGAAAATTGGAAACCATCTGAGAATTTAACTGAAAATTACCCTTTATATGTGTGTTTCTCTTCCTGCCTGCACAAATCTGTAACTACAAAACCCTTACTTCAAAACTTTGTGCTAGATCTTCTTTGCAAACTCATTGATCTGCTCACTGGAAATCCTCACCAGCAATTCTATTGCCTCATTAGAGAAATTTTTAGGTCTAAAATGGGCCTCCTAAGGAATATTATAAAATACTAATGGAAACAATAAAATAATATTAGATTACCTCATCAAGTTTTGGAGTAAAAAAATAAACAATTGTTTTTTTAGCTCATATTTTCAACTTATCTCCCTATGATTTTATTCAAATTTTGAGTGGGAGCACTCGTTGTATGCAGAATTTAATTTTTCATCCAAGGAGTACCCATGTTGGATACTTTAGATGGACCCTTCTACATAAAAAATATGAAATACACGAAAAAAATGTGATTGCAATCACAATTTTTCATGTATTTCACATTTTCCGCGTAGTAGGGTCCATCGAAAGTGTGCAACATGCGTATTCCTTGGATGAAAAATTACGTTATGCATCAAATGGGTGCTCCCACTTGAAATTTGAATAAAACTTTAGGGAGATAAGTTGAAAAAATAGTTTTTTTATTTATTTTTATCATTTCACCTTTTTACAAAGTTTATTTTTGTTGTACATTTTTATTCTGAGGCCCAATTTTTACCTCAAAAATTCTCTAATGATTGCTACGACTCCCAAGGAAAATCAAATCTTTGCTCCACTCTGGATCTAGAAATCGAATTTCTGCCTCCAGAAATTTGCACTGCCTACCTAGCTTGTGCATATCTGAAATTTTTTTCTTCAAATTTCCATCTGAATCTACATAATTTTGCTTCATTTCGCCTAGAGCCTCTGACTTGATCTCTTCTGCTTCGATACCATGTGAAAATTCCTTGAATGTAGCAACTGTAAGTTATTCTCCTCACTGAATGTAGTTTATTTTTCTTCTATTAATTGCTAATGACAAATAATGAATAATTCACTGATGCATTCTTCACAATAAAAATGTTGTAGAATAAAAACTATGGACCTGAGAAATAAGTGCACACAAATAAAATAGACACCATTATTTTTGGACAATTGTCCCTCGAAAAACCCCGAAGGGAAAACCAGTGCAACAAATGAACATATTATTACTATGTAGCAATTTGAGAGAAATATTAGAATTGGTTGCCTCACTAGTGAACCTTTGGAAATCTACTGGAAAATTATCTGGAAGATAATCTTGTCTCCATCTGTAATCAACTCAACCTCTCCTAGCCTAGTCGCACCTTCTCCTAGCCACTTGCATTGCAGCCCAAAAATGCACACTTCCTGGCTTAATAAAATTGTACATCCCTGGAACTGCCTCCAGGTGATACTTCTAGCCTCCATCTACCTTTGGAACCAACTCCCTCTGCTTCCAGGACTCTGATTTGACAATTAACAACTGAATCAAATCCGTTCCAACAACTCGCACTGGATTTTCTGGCTATTCGTACTATAATGTACATCCTCCTTTGAAAATAATTTGGCTTCCCTCTTTCTTATTTCCTAGACACTAGAAATACTGAGGAAATATTCCTCAGGAATATCTTCTCCCAAATCTTTATTGCAACTCTTTCTTTGATGCTTTCTCGAGCTTCAACTACGCTATTGCAAAATGATGCAAACTGGGTAGTTGAACTACTCAAATGATACTTGATAATTGTTTCCACACTCCAAGCCCTCGACTTGTTCTTATAATCTATTATTGGACAACCAACAGCTAAGATCTAATATTGATCAATGGCTTAGATCACTTTGACTCAATCAATAGGAGTCTCTACAGAAAATTCTAATCACCTTAATTAATTAACTTTAATTGACCAACTTGCCTATTTAGACTTAGGAAATAATTAAATTATTGGCTAATTAATTTAATTAAGGCATTTTGAATTCCTATATCACAAAACATTTTCTTTGTTTTGGAGATCTCATGTTCCTTAGCCTCTTAGCATCATCTGAGATTAGAACACTTATCCGTTGCTACTCCAAAAAATAATAGTGTCGACTTGTCTTCTTGAGCTGACTTGATGCTCCAAAAATCAAATTTTAATTTAGTATTTCATAATTTTTCTAGGTCGACTTAGGCATATGGGAATACCTCTCGATTCTACAAAAAAAAACACTTCCTCTTAGCGATGGAGGTATTCTCCTTGGCTACAAAATATTTATCCTTAGATGAAATTTCTGCTCCACAAGAAAAGTTCAAGAGCTTGCTACGTTGATGTAGTGTCTTTTCACATGCATGTCTATTGATCACTCCATCTTGGAGTAGGAAATGTGACTCCTTACATGCACATCTATAGATCACTCCATCGTGTAGTATAAAATGTGACTTCTCACATGCACATATATAGATCACTCCATCTTGGAGTAGGAAATGTAAGTATCCTAGGCCATTTACCCCTAGCCAAATTACCATGGCCCAACCAAAGTCCTTTATGGCTTCTCGATTAAATGTATCAATATCATCTCATTTAAGCAGCATGACCCAGCGAAAGTCCTTCATGGCTTCACCCTTGGTCAAATCAACATGCCCCAACAAAATTCCTTTATGGCTTCTTAGGTGAATGTATCCATCTCCCTTGGTCAAATCAACATAATCCAGTCAAGGTCCTTCATGGCTTCTCAAGAGAGGGTATGCATGATCCACAAAGACATCAACATTCCCTCACAATTAGGGAGGCATTCTGCATCCTGCAATATTTTCTCTAAAGCACACAAACTTCACTCTAGATAGAGGCTTAGTGCGAATTTCTGAAATCTACTCATATATGGATATGTATTGGATCTTCACTACTCCCTTTTCACCATGTCTTGGATGAAGTGACCTAATTAGAAATTCTTGCAAAAAAAAATTTAAGCCACACTACTTCTCCACTTGCGACACTGGTTGTGATATACTCTACCTCTATTGTACTAGGTGTGATAGAAATTTTCTTCCTACTAAACTAAGAAGTCATAACCAATCCTAAGCTGAAGCAGCATCCTAAGGTGTTATTTTTTTCCTCTGGACTCTCGTCCCAATTTGAATCGGTATATCCCTATAGCCTCATTTCACCACCTATGACATATCTCAAACTATATCCAACTATACCATGTAGGCGCCTCAACACATGTTTCGCTACATACCTTAGCTCAACCATAAATTGGTCGGCTTCCTTTATTGGATATTGTTGAGCATTATAGAAGGCATGTAATTTCCACTTATTTTGTTATCTTTTCCTTTAATTCATAACTTCTTTACATTATGAAATGGGCATATGATGAAGGATTATGATAAAGTTTAGGAGATTTGTGAATAACGTAAAAGGACTAATTATTACCTTTTCCTATGCAGAAAATGGAAAAAATGGAAGATCATCATTCCAAAGGAAAAGACAAGATGAAACCAACTGTTGTCCCTTTGACAGGGAACCACATCCAAACGAAGCAATCCAGATCAGAGTGCATAAGCCAGGAAAAGGAAGAGGAGATACCAAATCGATGCAAGAGAATGAATGGATAATTGAGAAATAACGATACGGAGAATCTCTCAGGATCTTTTGATCCTGAGGGATCGCTACCTTAAATAATATTTGTATCTTTGGCATTTATGACTAGCCGCTATAAAAAGGGACAGCATTGCTAGCCCAAGGGGTGGATTATTGTTGTTTTATAGAATTCATTGTTGTAACTTAAACTTTGATCATCGACTCTCTTTAAAGAGCGATTACTGTAACTCTATTTTCATGATTAATACATAAACTTTGTTGTTGTTCTATATTTGATTCTGGAGTAATCACAGCAGTGCGTCCCTGGAGGCTAAGGGCCCGACCCTAGTGGATCACTTGCTTCCTGTACCATTATTTTCCAATTCCAAGTCGTTTTTGGTTTGATTTCTCTTATTTGCTTCGTTCAGTAATTCGTTGTTCCTTATCATTTCATGTATTGGCTCTGTTATAATTTCATTCATATTCGAATAGTAAGGTTATCTTCTGCAACTGGAATGTTATGTTGTTCATTATGAATTTATATCACATTGCCATTCCTTTACCGATTGATATTACTGTATAACATTGTTGTTCTATTATAGGTTACCATTACTGTTCGTTTACAGAGTAACAGTGTTGTGTATTTATAGATCAGTACTATTGTCTATTTAGCTACGGTTTACCTCTACGTGTGACTATTGTTCATTGGTATTGTTGTTCCATGGTAACTGCAATTGTTTTTTCTTCATAATCGTGATTAATAGTTGTTATGTCGAAACTCAGATTGCTACTTCCCTTAGTATAGATGCGTTGTGTGTAACATTCGATTAAGCTTACTGTGCATTTCCAATTGATTTAGGTTGCTGTTCAATATTTTGTAAACTTACCTTGGTTTGTTATTCCATTTTCGGTTTGTTGTTCAAATCATTTCTGAGGTAAATATTGTTGCTTAATTCCTGTAGATTACAATTGTTGCTTAATTCATATCTATAGGTTAAAGCTTTGTTGTTCAATCTTTTTAAAATAGATTAGTTGTTGTTCCCTTTCCTATTAATTGAATTATCATTTCAAGTAATTGCTTTGGTGTGAACATACCAATCTGAAACTGTAGTGAACATTTACTATTGTTGTCAAGTTCCCAGATTGATGATCTTCTCCTTGATTGCTTTCCAATTGCATCAGTTTACAAAGGGAAGAGTTATCATTACTACACCCTTGACTGATGAAGTGTTGTAGTTTCTTAAATGAATGATTTAGTTACAAGAATTTCAAGTTCTTCCAGCATTTATTTACTTTTGAAAAATCGCTATACTACTAGCATTACTCTTGACAAGTGACCACCTCAAACTGAGTACACTCTTTAAGATAACAAATCGTACCCGGATTGATAATTAATGTAGGGTAAACAGAGGTGAAAAAGACCCTTTTTACTGCTCGATATTTTGGCGTCGTTGTTGGGGAAGAGTGTAGCCATTTGTTTCCTTTGAGAGTAGAGTAAGTACCTACTAGGAAAGAATTGGGTTTTAAAAATGGAAGGTAAGAACCTGCGTACGGAGCATGTAATAGCCCTGCTCCCTTGCCTGCTTTCCTGCAGATTTGCTATTGTTTTGGGTAGAAATCAGCATTTTATTTGTGTGCATGACTAAGCAGAAAAAGCCTAAAAAGAATCTTAAACCACTACCCAAGCCTGATAAAGCTAAGGGGTTGCTGACCCTTGGCCGATCGAACTTTATAAACGAAATCCTTAAAAAAGCAGAATCTCAGCCTTCAGTAAGACCTAGAAAAGTTGCTTCTAGACAACCTACTAGTTCTCTTCAGTCCACATGATCACCATCTGTAGCCTTTGCTGAGGTGCAAAGCCAAACTAAGGAGCAATATTTTCAAGAAATTGAGAATTCTAGCCCAAAATCATTGCAATAAGGGAACCTTAGTAATCTCTGTGAAGGGAGAGGAGAAACAGAGGAAACTAAAGAACCAAGATCTCCTCTTGGAATAATTCAGCCATTAAGCAACCCAGATAATGGAAGTGCTGCAAAAATCATCCAGAACGAAGTCGAAGAACCTTAAGAGCTAAAATCCCCCCAGACATTAGAAACTCTCATCATCCCGGACAGAGGGAGTGTTGTTAAGGCCATTCCTATTAAGGCGATCCCTGCTCCGTCTAACCAACCTAGGAATACCCTCCTAGAAATCCCAGAAGGTTATTGGCACATACTTGACCAAATGGCCCAGAACCAGCCAACCCCCAGACCTCCACACTGCAATATCCCATTGTAGATACTGCAGTCAATGCACCTATGAAGGCAATTCCTCTCCAGCATATCCCTACATTTCATGGCCTAACATCGGAATACCCAGATGCATTTTTGTTCGAATTAGATGTGTTGTGCAGGGGATATGACTATACCACCGACCCCCAAAAGCTGAAACTATTTCCCTCTACATTAAAAGCAGTTGCTTTACGATGATTTATGGGGTTGGGTGGAGGTGTTATAAATGACTGGGACCAGATGAAAGGTGCTTTCCTGAAGAAATATTAGGATTATTGTAGGTCCAAAGATTTAAAGGATGAAATATTTTAGATGGTAGCTAGACCTAATGAAACACTAGAAGAATATGTTCAACGTTTTCAGTATAATCTTCAAATATATCCTTATGCATCATTACCCTTACCTGACAATGTATTAAAAACAACATTAATTAAAGGTATGAAGGAACAATGGATTGAAACACTAAATATTATGGGAAAGGGAGACATCTGTCAAGAAGATTTTGCTAACATCATTGATTTATGTATCAAGAGATCACGAGGGAGCACAAGGCTAAAACCAGTGGAACATGACAGGTTTACAAGGGACAATAAGATCTCTGGAGAAGGAGTAACTCGCGCAGAAATTGGAAATCTACTAGAAAATTTCAAAACTGATATATTGGGGACTTTGACAACGCAACTTGATATTATGCAAGCCAAACAAAAATAAGCAGAGGCAGAGAAAAATCTGGCAATATTCTGTTCCAGATGCAGAAAGAAACATAGCCACAAAGAGTGCCCATTCAATGCAGTTCAAGTTTGCACTATTTGTACAAAAGACCACTCTACGGAGAGTTGACCCTCACTTCCTGGTTTGAAAGCAGTATACAAAGAAGAGGAAGAAGAACCAGAACCAGTGTACCCACTTAATTAGTGTCGTCAATGGCAACCATGACAATCAGGTATGTTCCCCGATCCAGCTTCTTCTTTCCAGCCTCCACAATATCATGCTCAACAATATAATACGATGTGGAAAAATCAACCTCCCTTCTCAAATTGGTCACAACAACCATTTCCTTCATCATCACCATGGCCGAATCAAGTAAGCCAATCTAATTGGCCAAATTTTCCCTACACTCCACCATATAGGAAAAAAAATGTGTATCCAACACAATGGTCCCCTCTCACTTCGTAGAGTCAAGCCTGGTAGAAAAAATGGCAAAGATTGATGAATCAACCAGTAGGAACTGTTGGATACCTATACCAATAGGTTTCATATTTAGTGATTAGCAAATCCAAATGCCAAATATGCTCTACTTTGCTGACACAAAAATCTCATATTTCCAAGGAAAGGCAAGGTGTGTACATGCCTTCAGGTTTATTAAATTTTGATGGATGGTCCAACAGCCTAATCTGGATCACGCCATGTTTCAATTTTCTGTTGTAGAATAGAGAAAGAAGTCTGTCCAAACAGCTTAAGCTTGGCAGATGACTAGCTAGGTAGAGAAATAAAGGTGCCCAACTGCTTAATCTGGGGCCTTGGAAGAAATAAGGGTAGATATTAGATAGGAGGGCAGTCAAAAGAAAAGAGGAAGATCAGGGTCTGCTAGTTCAAATGCACCCACTTTAATGAAGAAAAAATGTTAGGATTACTAGGATAGGTAAGTAGTGCAAGGTTGCAGAAATGGAGAGCCAGCACCAATTGGCCAATTAAGTGCAAAAACTTATGCCACTCAGGGTGTGGGCATCAAAGAAAAAGAATGGAGGACAAGCACTGGAAGCATGTCTAACTTCCCCCAGTTTCCCCCAAAAAAGTCATTTCTTACTAACACCCCCAAGGGCCTTGAGATCTGCTTAGGTCTCCAGTTCCACTCCATTACATCACAAACCACTTGGTCAAACCATGGAGTTCGAGCATGAAAAGAAGCCACATTTCTTGTGTAAAAACATCCTTTTTTTTTATCATTTTCATCTATCCTCAATATCCTAAGTCAAATTTCATTTTAAACTTGGTTTCACCCCTTCATTCACCTCACAAACCATATTAATCACTAACCTATGATCTAGCTCCCTAACATCCCCCTCCCCCAAGTGCTATAGCCATATCCCTTCCTTGGGAAATATTAACCCCTCAAGGGTTAGTATTAGCCCTAAAAATCCTCCTAAAAAACTATGGGTTTGAGAAAAACTATGGTTAAAGGGCAAAAATTACTTTCCTCGCCCTCATTTACCCTTTTCCCCCTTTCCTCCACCCTAAACCCTTTATTATAAAGTTTTTTTTGAAATAAAAGCTTTTAAATAAAAGTGCATTTGAAACCCCCAAAACCCATAAAACTAAAGTTTTAAACCCACCCCGCGGCCCGTGCATTTAACATATTTTAAATATTTTTTGCGGCTCCCCCGCTATTTAACTGGCGGCACATCACGATTGCCGCCCATCATCAGATCATCCGCCCCACCAATCCTACGGTGGGCGGTCGATCCGCCTATAAAGCTGTCCGGCCTTTTGCGTCCGGGGGATGGGCGGTATTGTCGCTGTACCCCCGCCACGCGTCAGGCTCTGGGCTTGTTTGCTGCCCCCCCCTCGAAACCACTTACCGCCTAAGGGCCTGCCGGGGAGATCGCTTACCGCCCTACCACCCACGCTGACGTCACGCTCCCGTCAGCGTGACGTCACCCCACTTTGCTGCCATCGTGCCTCCACGTCACCCCTGCCCTCTACGTCGCCCTGTCCACCCTGCCACCGTGTCAGTGCCACCTAGGCACCCACGTCCCCTGCCACGTCACCTTGTCCGTACCTGGGCCCATGATGACATCAGCATGACGTCATCACAAAAAGGCGCCAATATGCCAAAAATGCATAAAAAAGCGTAAAAAACCGTTATTTTGCATTATTCTTTTACAAACGTCGGTGCTCCTCTGCAAGCGAATTTCAACTTCCAACGGTCAAAAAGCAAAATTAATCCGCCAAAGTCGAGTCTGCCTCCATTGTCAACCCAACCACCTGTAATTTAGCCAGTTCGACCAGTGAAAACGCCTCGTACGCCATTAAAACCAGGTATTTTGCCGCAGGCACCCTCTTGTCCACTGTTCTCCATAAAATCCTGTTTTCCTGCTTAAGAAACTCAGTTTAAGGACCCACATTGTGGAAATTCGCCCCTAAAATCTACCTAAGAAAACTCTGAAACCCCTGCACAAAAGAAGTCCCAGGGAAACCCGTGACCCGCGGTGAAATCTACCTATTTTTCACAAAAAAGAAGCTAAAAAGCCAAGCTACAGGCTAGAAGAACTGAATTGACATTCCCCTCACCTCTGCTAAAGCACTCCTCTGCAAATAACCAGCTAACCAGCTCAAGAACACTCTGCTTCCTCAAAACAGAGTGCCCCACAGATTGATTAAGCCTGTGACAGCCTCCTTGAACTGCCAAAACTGCTCACTGCAAACAGAGAGCAGTAGGCCATTCCTCAGAACTCACACCAAGCTTGAAAACACAGTAAAACCACCAGCAAGACCAAGACAATGGCCACTCCAGCTGCTCTAGATGTTCTGCCTATAAATCCACCCAACAGAGAGCTAGAAGCTATACCATTGGTGGACAGTGATGCCCTCATCACAGACTTTGTGGCAGAGAGAAACCATTTGCAGACATATTGCCAATTAAGAAACAGTCACTTGGAC
>APFE031493363.1:17018-130161 GCA_000404065.3 Pinus taeda | reverse complement strand
ACATAGCACCTGAATATCTCATAAGATAAAACATATTCAACATATAGACCAAGGAGTATATGAAACAATTCATTAATAACAAATCATTGAGAAGAATGGACTTATTTGCATTAATAGGAAACAAAAGAAACCATTACAACCTGAGCATTGGTGTTGTGCAAGTTCCTCCCAGGGTCTAGCAAGAGTTTTCCTTTACTTTGATAAGCTCACCCACTTCCAAATGAAACAGGAAAGGATGGGAATCTCTCCTCACAAGCTTCTACAAGGAAGTCCTAATTCTAGTAACATCTACCCTTTGGAATGTTTAGCTTTCAACCTCCTCTCCACTGGCCCAATGCCTGTATTTATAATGTTCTAGAGGAAGTTAATTATGTGCACCATCAATGGGATAAGCCCCTCTTTTGGATGGGGTAGCTCCTCTCTTGATGGGATAAGTTCCTCTTTCATAGGGATACATGAACCATCTGGAGGCGCTCAATACATGTCAAACAATCTTCTAGAATTCTCTAGAAATGACCACAAGTAACTTTTTTAAGATGAAACTCACGCCTTTTGACCTCTACAGGGGTACACACCCATCTCTTGACATACAGAGCGTACAAGTACGCAGGTATAATGAACTTGGAGTGCGTACACACAGGTAAGGTAGAGAGAAACTGCGTACCAAGAGATAAACATGTTTTTTAATGACTTTCTCTCTTTCTTGAAGTTTGACATGGAGAGAAGAGGTATAAGGCTTGCCAAGGAGGATAATATGACTGTTGATGGAGCCATACTAACTGCAGATAGTCATGGTGGCAAATTTTAGTGTAACAGTAATGTAAAGGAGGTTTCCCCCTCGAAGAGGCTAAATTCTAAGGCGTTGATCTATCTTTTCTATCTTTTCTTGAGCTGGTTTCATAACACTATATGACCCAAATAATTTAGAGATGTTTTGCTGAATTCACATTTTGAGGGTTTAACATAAAGTTTTTCTCTTTTCAAAACATCTAATGTCTGCTTAAAATGCTTTAAGTGTTCTTCCCACATTTTACTAAAAATCAGAATGTCATCCAGATACACAATAACAAAATCATCAAGAAAAGGTCTGAGTACTTCATTCATTAATCTCATGAAAGTAGCATGAGCATTGGTCAAGTGAAAAGGCATAACCAGCCACTCATACAATCCCTGCTTTGTTTTGAAAGTAGTCTTCCATGCATCTTGCTCTGCAACTCTGACTTGATGGTATCCACTATGCAAATCCATCTTGGTGAAATAAACAACTTCCTTCAATTGATCTAAAAGATCATTTATGCAAGGAAGGGGATAACGATTTTTTATTGTTATCTTATTCAGTGTTTAGTAATCAATGCACATTCTCCACGATCCATCTTTCTTTCTCACCAAAACGATTGGTGACCCACATGGTGATCTGCTAAGACTGATGAACCCTTTCTCGAGCAACTCCTACACCTGCTTCTTGATTTCAGCATTCTCTAAAGTAGACAACATGTACATCCCAATGTTAGGCAATGGAACATCTTGCTACAACATAATATCATGTACTATTTCCTTTTTGGGTGGCAGACCTTTAGGTTCTTGAAACAAGACATCATACTCTAAAACAATATTTTCTATATCAGCTTGCTACTGAGCATTACAACCCTCAAATACATTGGTTTTATCAGGCTTCTTTTCCTTCACAACCATTAGTAAGAATTGTTTGCATGAATTTATCATTCTTTTCATTTTCCCAGAATTTATGAGAGTATAATTATTCTTGAGCTTGTGAGCTCTTACAAAGTACTCGATTCCATCTTTAACAAGTAGATACTTGTTCTCATCTCTATAGAAAATAGCCTTTCTATTATACAAGTAAGGACTTCCTAAAACAATTCCACATATATCCAAAGGAATTATGTTTAACTCAACCTCATCTACAAATGCTGACCCAAAAGAAAACTTGAGTTTGCACTGTCTAGTCACTTATAGTTGTGCTTTATCATTCAACCATCCTAATGGGTATGGTTTCTTGTGAAGTGTAGTTGTTAATCCCAATTTCTTTACAGTTGCTTCAGAAATCAAATTTACTTGTGAGCCACTATCAAACAAGGTATCAATCTTTTGATGTTTGGAAATAACTCGAATATGAAAAAGTTGATGTCTTTTTCTTTCATGTTCTTCATTAATAATAGTTTGAGCATAATTGCTAGTAGATGCTTTAGAATTCTTACCTTTTATACTTGTGGCCGCAATGATTGTTTCATCTCCCAAGTCTGACCCCAAATCTTTCTGAATAGCTGTAGTAGTATTATTCTTCTTGCCCTCGGACTTCTTAGGTCTCAGCTCTAGATGCAGAATCCAACAATGCTCATCATCATGCCCATCCTTTTTATAGTGAGTGCATGAAGCTTTGCTTTTTTGTGCAGTGTTAGCCTTCCTTGCTTTCCACTTCTTTTTTATTTTCTCCTTGCTCTTGCTTACAGTGGGTTGGGATGGTCCCCCAACTTCTGGATTTCCATTCTTTCCTCTAGCTTCTAGATGAGTAGCTTGTATAGATACCTCATCTATACTAGTGGCATTAAACATGAGGATGGTATGCCTCATGTAGCTGCGTAGACTACCAGTGTACTTCAAAAGTGTATCTGGTGAGTCTAATGTGATACCCAACATCAACGCTCTCTTTCTGAACTCTTAAGTATACCCTTGCACACTTTTCCCTTTCAACTACAGAAGAGTTTGCCAACTCATCATGGCTTGTTGCATGTAGGCCAATGGATAGAACTGCTTCTTGATTGCAGAAACAAATTCACTCCAGACAGAGATGGTCTTACCATGTTTCTTTATGTCAACTTTGGTTCTGCCTTCCCACCAAACCAAGGTAGTGCCTCCTAGGTGTAGGCTTTCCAACTGAATTTTACTCTTTTCTAAGTTGATGTTTTGTACCCTACAATACACATCAATTTTTCTAATCCATTTGTCCAACTTTTCAGCATTTAGCTCTCCATCATATATAGGAAAATCAAATTTAACATCTAGCTTAATCAAAGATGCTTTCTTATAATGCATAGGGCTATTAGGAGGTGTGAGAAAGCTTTCCTCTTTCCCTTTTGAATGGTCATGGGAATGAGAATCATATTCTTCTTTATCTTGTTTATAACCTAATGAATCTCCATCCTTGTGGTTTCTAATGTCCCTATACATTTCCTCTACCATAGACTTGATAGCTAGGAAAATATTTATGAATTGAGGGTCTGGCCCCATAGAACCTTCCTTTGACATTGCCTTCCGAGAATAGACTCTCCCAATTTTAGGATTATTTTCGACCAACTCTCCTCGTAATTTGATCTTTGATCTTGTGAGCATTCACAACTAAACCAACACAAGTTTTTCTAACCTTATAGCTTAAAGCCCTGATACCACTTGATCTGATATCCACCCTATGAGTGACATCAGTTAAAGATTTATTAAACAAAGGTATTATAGAATCATGTGCTAGTGTGTGTTATGTGTTATTGAAGCAATGGATTGATCAGATTGCCAATACACAGACAATAAAATGGAAAGATAGTAGAGAAATATAGTAAGAAAAAGAAAAGACACAAGAATTTTAATAAGGAGTTCACCCTATTCTCCAGGGCTACGTCTCTGGTCTAGCTTTCAATGGTGGCCTTGTTTTATTGTGCCTTTAAGTACATAATTACAATACATGGACTCAATGTGAGTTCTCCTGAAGCAGGTTTGCTTAGCAGGGTGGTATTTTGATTCCCTAAACCACTGGAGTACATAGACTCTTCTTCTTCCTACCAGCTCTATGACCTTCTAGCCTACAATGGAAAGAACCAATTGTGGTGCTCAGTCTAGAAAAATTCCTCTATGGGATGGCTCAAATTTTTCAAGCTCTCTGGTGCTCAATGCTGCTATCAGTCAGCTCGGCCCTCAGTCTCTTCCTACTTTCTATTGCTTTACTACCTTCTTCTCTGTGTATTCCATCCTCCTCCTAGGATTCTGGTCTCTCTGTCTTCTTTTTTTCATCTCTCCAACTTCACTTCTCTTGACTGAGTATTTTCTTCATTGTTCATGGCTTTGAAGCCATTTGAACTCATGTTTATTCAGTTCCTCTTCTACCTCTATTGATTCACCTTCTGCAGCTGCGCTTGGAGTTCTTTGTTCGGTGTCAGCATGAATGCTCAAGAAGTGGCCACATGTCCTCCTCTAAATGGCACTAGCCTGCTTTGCCGATTCATTTTGTTAGTTTCATCATGGATGAAGTCTTTCCTCCACCATGGTGGTCAAATAGATTCCAAATATTTACAAATAGCGACGTATTCCTTCTTCGATTCCACTTCTTCCATCGAGCTTAATCTCAACCATCTGATCTGGGGCCTCCAGATCCAATGCCATATGCACGTCCTGCGCAGTTGACTTGCTCGACCGATAACGCGCGATCAACAACGATTTTCTCTCACCTCTGCTTGCCACACGTCGATTGATATATGGGATCACTCTGATTTCTCCAAAACCATTTACCATTTGAGGGCACTCCGATCAATACCACCAGTTTCCAGGGTGTGTGTCCTTCCTTTCTCCTTTTAGCGCTTTTTCCTTTTTTCCCGCAGTTCTCCAGTTCCCGATGCAAACAAGTGCTTGAGATTCCCCCACTTTGGCCCTGTTTGCCCAGCGATGTGTGATTAGAGAAAAATCCACCTCCTTTTCCCGATCTAAGGCTCCCAAGGGCTACTTTGATCTCCTGTGCAGTGTCCATGGGCCTCGGTCAACGTGCTTTGACCGAGGTCCTCGTCATTCCACGGTGGCTGCCATTGCCACTGGTTCAGGGGTGTTTTTTATCATGGTTCTAAATTCTTAGACATTTGTCCTGACCTGATACAGTCATGGTTCGTTGACAGTCTTTTTTGGATCCAATTTGGATCAACCATAGTAGCCAACATTGTTCATAACAAGGCCTTGACTAACAACTTTATCTCTCATAAGATCAAAGCACAATGTTGGCGAGACTAATGACTTATAAACACCTTAGTAATTGTCTCTCAAGGTACATACCATACCAGGTGATCCCTGAGTATGACCTTCTAATAAAATTCTTGTCTTAGGTTCCCAACCCTCAAAGAATATTGGTCCTCTTTCCTACTCTTTTCTTGGATGCCCTACACATCCTCAAAGAGCATCAGATGCTAGATGATTACCAATCCTTCGCACCACTTACAATTTTTTATACGGGCTCATGTGCCTAAGCATGACCTCACATTGAACGACCCGAACGAACGAGTTTACATCGGCACCCTCAAATGACCCGCCCAAACAAGTTTATACGACCACCCTCAAATGACCCGCCTGAACGAGTTTACACAATCATCCTCAAATGACCCACTTGAACGAGTTTACATGGCAAATGACCCTCCAAAATGGGTTTACACAGGTGCCCTCACATGACACAACCCGACCTTACATGACTGAACGAGTTTATATGGGCACCCTCACACGACACGACCCAACCTGCTCGAACAAGTTTACATGGGCACTCACACATGACCCAAACAAAGGAACAAGGGAGAGTCGGGCAAACAAACTACACAAACGTGCATAAGGCCCACCTTGGGTGACAACTTAGCATTTTTTATACATGCTCGTGTGCCTGGATGCACCCTCACATTGAACGCCCTGACCGAATGAGTTTATAGAGCCACCCTTAAATAACCCTCCTGAACGAGTTTACACGAATTCCCTCAAATGACCAGCTCGAACGAGTTTACACGACTACCCTCAAACGACCCACTCAAAGAATTTTACATGGAAAGCAACCCACCCGAATGAGTTTACATGGCCGCCCTCAAACAACCCGTCGGAATGAGTTTACATGGAAAATGACCCACCTGAACAAGTTTACACGGCCTCCCTCAAACAACCTACCCGCACGAGTTTACATTGTAAATGACCCGCCCAAACGAGTTTACACGGCCGCCCTCAAATGACCCGCTCGAACGAGTTTACACAACCACCCTCGTACAACCCGCTCGAACAAATTTACATAGGCGCCCTTAAATGAGCCACCCAAATGAGTGTACACGGCAAATGACTTGCCTGAACGAGTTTACATGGGCACTGTAAAATGACCCACGTGAACTAGTTTACATGGCAAATGACCCACCCGAATGAGTTTGCACGGGCACACTCAAATGACCCATCTGAATGATTTTACACAGAAAACGACCCACCCAAATGAGTTTACATGCCAAATGACCCACTCAAATGCATTTACATGGCAAAAGACTTGCCCGAATGAGTTTACACACCAAACAACTCGCCCGAACGAGTTTACATGGGCACCCACAAACGACCAAAATGAAGGCACAAGGGAGAGGTGGGAAAACAAGGTGCACGAATGTGCATAAGGCACACCCTTGGTCACAACTTAGCATTTTTTATATGGGTTTGTATGTGCCCTACCCTAGCGGTACTCTTCCAACCGCATGATGAGAGGTGCGACACCATCACCCACTTTATTTTTAACAATACTTGTAAGTGTGGACTATGCCTACTTTCTATACTTAGTTTATTTTTAAGCTTTCCTAAGTATAACATACACACACACAGTGGAAACATTCAATTATTCATCTTCATCGTTATTACTATTTACACATATGCACATTGGTTATTTTAGTGGGAGGGGAAACTCCCTGAAATATGAGTTTGCCTAATGATAATAACAGTTTTGCATAAAATATATAGTTTTATAGTCTTTGTAGGAAACCCCAAGCTTCCTTGGTACAATTTCTGTCACAACTGTGCAACCAGCTTGCACGATTCAGACTACCCAAACCATTGTTCGGAGTGCCCACTTGTTCTACCATCTGTCACAAATCATTCACTGTCACACTCTTCAACACTTTTTTCACCTACAGATCATTTAGCTGAATGCCCTCAACTCATTTAGGAAAATGCCCTTGCATGCCCTCACCCATTCGGTCATTCATGCCGAAGACCTCACACACCCTTGGCCATTCCGTCATTCATACCAACTTTTCACATTTAGCCATTCAGGTGGGCTCCCTTGCATGCCCTCACCTGTTCAGTTGCTCAGGTAGATGCCCTTGCATGCCCTCACCCATTCAGTAATTTAGACTGACCTCGCCTGTTCACTTGTTTGGTTGAGTGCCCTCACACACCCTTGCTTGAAATCCTTCACACGATTTCTCCTGAACACCTTTGCACAACTTTGAACGTCTTCGAACAACCTCGTACATTCAGCCGTTCAGGCCAGTGCCCTCGCCCAAACACCTTCGAATGACCTCGTCCAAATGGTCATTAAGACAAATTCTCTCACCCATTTGGTCATTCAGGTTGATGCCCTCACATGACCTCACCCAAATGCCTTCGCACAACTTGTGGCTCCATTTTTTTCATTTGCTGTGGCTTTGTGCTATGACCCAAGAGTCTACCTGCACTGCACCCAATTTCAGGCTCTCCAAGTAGCTCACCCTCCTAACTTACATAAACACTTGGAAAATTCACTTGATTGATTTTTGCCACCATTCCAATGCTCTACTTATATGGCGGTTGGCCCATCAGTTGGGGCATCGACTCACAAAGTCGACCCACTATTTCATCCAACTCACCCACAGGGGCTTCACTAGGGGAGAAACACCATACCACGTGGGTTCATATTGGCAGATTTTTTTTTTTTTCCACATGGTGAATCGGTAGCTGCCAAACCTAATCTATGGGAGACCTAGGATCAAACCTCATAGCTACCACTATAACACGAAGAGCATAGCCAACCACCTGCAAGTCAAGTATACTAAGTTCCTATGACTTTAGCAAGAGCAGCCCTAGCAGGATGGGGAATCCACCCCTTTAGCTACCACCACAGCAGTTCATTGTACACAATGAGATTTGAACTTTGGTCTGCCCAGGCATAGCCCATGTGACTTACTGTCCAACCCCACATCACTGTACTAAAGGTGAGCGGGCTTGGTCCAGGCAAGTCACTCCTTGTGACTAGTCAATGCCCTCACTCAGGTTTGAGCACAAGAACTCACCGTCTTTACAAGTCTGACTTTACCAACCAGCTACCTTGGTAGATATTTATTAAGGGAAAAATGTCATAATATATTTGGGGATATATAGGGGGTAGAGGGTTTTTATATTGGAAGGTATAAAAAATGGATGCCAAATTTAATGAAAAAATATGAAGGGGTGTAAAAGAATGTTTGAAAAAATGGATACTTACAATATCTAGTGAAAGTAGGGGTATTTAAATTGGGAAGGTGTATTGGGTTCATATTGGTAGGGGGTTAAATAAAGTGATTTTTAGAGGTATTTTCCAATATGTAGTAAAATTAGGGGTATTGTTTAATATGCCATGAACGCATGTGATATGTTAGAGGTTCGTTGAGTGAAGCCCCCATAAACTGGCCCCTTTTTCATGTCGACCCATGGTGTGGCCACCCACGTGCGAGACTACACCCACATATAAAAATTCCATTGCCCAACACTTAGTCATTTTTGTGATGACTCTTCATGTCGCATGTTGGCTCGTCTCCTCCATTTGGTCAGCTCATCGCACCATGTGGGCATGCCCCAACTCACCTGTTACGTCCCAGATCATCGCTCATCTGTCATGCGCTCTTCGCTCGTTTCCTTCCTCATTCAGCCCAACACATCGCACTATGTGGGTGCGCCCAACTCACTAGTTGCCCCAGCTCATCAACCGCTCACCCATCATGCACCCTTCACGAAATTAACCACAACTCATCAGCCTTACATTGAATGACCCAACCGAACGGGTTTACATGGGCACCCTCAAATGACCTGCCCAAACGAGCTTACAAGGGCACCCTCAAAAGACTCGTCCGAACTATTTTAAATGGAAAACAACCCTCCCAAACGAGTTTACATGGCAACCTCAAATGACCCACTCGAACGATTTTACATGGAAAACGACCCACCCAAACGGGTTTACACAGGTGCCCTCAAATGGATTGCCTGAACGAGTTTACAAAACAAATGACCCGCCGGAACGAGTTTACACAGGCACCCTCAAACGACCCTCTCGAACAGGTTTACATGGCAAATGACCCTCCCAAATGATTTTACATGGGCACCCACACACGAACAAATCGAAGGCACAAGGGAGAGGCAGCAAAATGAGGCACATGAATGTGCATACGGCCCAGCCTAGGTCACAACTTAGCATTTTTGGTATGGGCTCGTGTGCCTAGGCGCACCCTCACACTGAACGACCTAATTGAACGAGTTTACATGGGCACCCTCAAATGACCTGCTCGAATGAGTTTACACAGGCACCCTTAAATTACCTGCCCAAATGATTTTATATGGCAGATGACCCTCCTAAATAAGTTTACACGGGTGCCCTCAAATGACCCACCTGAATGATTTTACATGGAAAATGACCGACTTGAATGATTTTAAATGGAAAATACCCTACCCAAATGAGTTTACATGGGTACCCTCAAATGACCTACCCAAACGAGTTTACACGTGCACCCTCAAATGACCCGCTCGAATGCATTTACATGGAAAACAACCTGGCGAAATGAGTTTACATAACAAATGACCTGCCCGAATGATTTTACACGGGTGCCCTCAAATGACTGCCCGAAGGAGTTTACACAGGTTCCCTTAAATGACTTGCCCGAACGCGTTTACACAACAAACAACCCCCCCAAACAAGTTTACATAGGCACCCTCAAAGGACTCTCCTTGTCACACCCCTACACTAGTAGTACTCTTCCAACCATACTATAGGAGGTGTAGCACCACCAAACACTTTCTTTTTAACAATACTTGTGATCATGGACTATGCCTACTTTCTATTCTTAGATTATTTTTCAACTTTCCTAAGTATAATTTCATTAGCATAGTGGAAAATTTCTTACATCATTCATCATTATTATCTTTTATACATAAATGTACAATAGATGGGCAACTCCTTGAAATAGATTCTGCACGATAATATTAATACTTCATAAATATTCAGTTTTATAGTGTTTGTAGGAAACCCCAAGTTTCCTTGGTACAATATCTGTCCAATCGTGCAAGTCGGTCTACATCCTTTGCACTACTCAAACCACTGTTCAGAGTGCCCAAGGATACTTCTTCCCATCGCACCTCGTTCACTGTTGCACTGTTCAGCACGTCGTTCTCCCTCAGCTT
Source organism: Pinus taeda (assembly GCA_000404065.3). Lineage (NCBI taxonomy): Eukaryota > Viridiplantae > Streptophyta > Pinopsida > Pinales > Pinaceae > Pinus > Pinus taeda. Next base: position 119,985 of record APFE031493363.1, on the reverse strand, counting down.
GTTCAACCGAACACCCTCAACTCGTTCAGGTGGACGCCCTTGCATGCCCTCACTCGTTCAGACATTCAGCCCGGTGCTCTCGCCCATTCAATCATTTGGCCCGACACCCTCACACACCCTCACTCAAATTCCTTTGAACAACTTCGCATGAATGTTCACTCATTCAGTTGTTCAACTTGATGCCCTTGCACACCCTCGCATGAATGCCTTTGCATGACCTCACCTGATCCTTCAGGAAAACAACCTCTTATGCCTTCGCATGGTCGTTTAGCCCAACACCCTTGCCCGAATGCCTTTTGCATGACCTCGCCCGATTGTTTAGACAAATGCCCTCGCATGCCTTTGCATGGTCATTTGGCTTGATGCCATCCCACACCCTCACACGGTCATTCAGCCTGATGCCCTCACATGCCTTTGCAAAACCTGTGGCTCCATTTTATACATTCATCCCAGCTCAGTGTTTTGGTCCAAGAGTCTACCTACACCTCCACCTTAACTCCAAAACTCTCCAACTTTGCATTTCACCTTTGCGGCTCTAATGCTTGTTGATTCCCTTGATTTCGATGATGAATGGATCCACTATTGCCACGTTCTTATATGCCTCTTTGCCATGGTTTACCACATTGGCATGTCTAGCTGACCACCCCTTCATCCATCATTCTAACATTTTGCACGCCGGCTCATTTGTTGGGCACCCCAACCCAGGACTGCCTCCCCTTATAAACCAACTACCCAACACTTAGCCAATTTTCCATTCGCCTTGCATTTTCTCCACACGGTTGTCTATTTCACTTGACTCACTCATGCTCCTCGATTGTGTGCCTATGAAAACTCCCACCGACCTGTAAGTTAAATGTGCCATCCCAACATGCCTGACTCATGGGCTTGACAAACTCCCCCAATCTATGTGGTTTACGTCCTCAAAAACACCATCATATGACATTGCAAAGTGTCGCTAGCTCCAACATCCAAAGATGCCCATGATGCCTACCTCTGCTCTGCCATCACACAAACCATAAAGGATCATGTCTCCATAAATCAGAAAGTCTCCTCTATCCATGATCATCAACCACATCTATCATAACTCCCACATGCTGCTCCCACAGAAGGTTGGTCCCTCCAACTCAAGCTACATGCTTACTGCAACATATCGTCTTAACCTCATCATGTATCACCATCGTGTGAACTACTGCCATGATACTCCAACACAATGTTAACAAATTTCTGTAACATATCATGGAGCATGGGCAAGCCAAGAGAAATGGACAACTGTATGGAGAAAACAGGAAGTGAATGGAAAATTGGCTAAGTGTTGGCTGGGTGATTTATAAGGTGAAGCGGTCCTAGGTGGGGGGCCCAACCAATAAGCTGACATGTAGAATGTTAGAATGATGGGACGAAGGGGTGATCGGCTATATAGGCCAGCATGGTGAACCATGGCAGAGAAGCGTATAAGAACGTGGTGATAGTGGAGCCATTCATCATCGAACTCAAGGGAATCAACAAGCATAGAGGTGAAGTGCGAAGCTCGAGAGTTCTAAAGTTAAAGCGGAGGTGTAGGTGGACTCTTGGGGTGAAACACTGAGCCAGGGAAAATTCTGAAAATGGAGCTACAGGTAGTGCGAAGGCGTGCAAGGGCGTCGGGCTGAACAACCGTGCGAAGGTGTGCGAGCGTGTCGTGTCAAACAACTGTGCGAGGGCGTACGAGGGTGTCGAACTGAACGACTAGGTGAGGGCATATGAGGGTGTTTGTCTGAACGAATGGGTGAGTTCGTGCAAAGGTGTTCAGGTGAGGGAATACGAGAGTGCCAGGCTAGATGACTAAAAGGTTGAAAGTTCAGGCGAATTCGTTCGAAGGAAATCCGGCGAAGGCGTGTGAGGGAATTTTCCTAAAAGAGTTGAGGGCGTTCCACTGAATGAGCCAAGGGTGAATAACGTGCTGAACAGTTGGACAGCAAATGAGGTGTGATAGGTAGAAGTATCCTTGGGCACTCCAAATGGTGGTTCAGGTGGTGTGAATGATGCAAACCGATTTGCATGATTTGGCTGATATTGTACCAAGGAAATTTGGGGTTTCCTACAAAGATTGTAAAACTGATAATTTTTGAAGTATTGATATTATTGGGTAGACTCATATTTCAGGGAGTTTCCCCTCTCGGTTTATTATCTGTTGTATATATATGTTAATAGATAATAATGATGAATGATGTAAGAAATTTTATGCTGTGTTAAAGAAAGAATACTTAGGAAAGTAGAAAAATAATCTAAGTATATAAAGTCGGCGTAGTCCATGATCACAAGTATTGTTAAAAAGAAAGTGGTCGGTGGTGCCACACCTCCTATAGTGTGGTTGGAAGAGTACCATGAGTGTAGGGGCGTGACACGCCTGAATGAGTTTACACGGGTGCCCTCAAATGAGTTGCCCGAACGAGTTTACATATAAAACGACCCACCCAAATGAGTTTACACGGTAAGCAACCTACCCAAACGAGTTTACACAACAAGCGACCCACCTAAACAAGTTTACACAACAAATGACCCACCTGAATGAGTTTACACAGCAAACGACCCACCTAAACGAGTTTACATGGTCAACTGACCCGCCCGAATGAGTTTACATGGGAGCCCTCAAATGACTCGCCCGAACAAGTTTACATGGGCACCCACACACAACCGAAATGAAGGCATAAGGGGGAGACGAGAAAACGGGTTGCATGAACGTGCACAAGGCCCACCCTCGGTCACAACTTAGCATTTTTTATATGAGCACTTGTGCCCCAGGCATCCTCACATGACATGACCCGACCCACCCTGAGTGATCCAACCCACCCGAACGTGTTTGCATGGGCACCCACACACGACATGACCCAACCCACTCAAACGAAATTTGGGTTTTATATGGGTGCACGACCTGAACGGAATTTGGGGTTTTCATGGGTGCATGACCCAAACAAAGGCATGAGGAAGCATCGAGAAAACAGGTTGCACGAACATGTAGAATACACATGGGCAGTCACGACTTAGCATTTTTGGCACAACCATGTGTGCGTGGGTACCCACACATGGCACGGCATGACCTGACTGGCCTTGGGCGAGCCAACCCAACCCTCCCAAATGCATTTACACAGGCACCCACACATGACATGACCCGACCCGCTTGAATGAAATTTGGGGTTTCCATGGGTGCACGACTTGAATGAAGGCACAAGGGAGCATCGAGAAAATGGGTCACATGAACATGTAGAAGACACATGGGTGGTCACGACTTAGCATTTTTGGCATGGCCATGTGTGCCCAGGCACCCACACATGACACGATACGACACGACTCGGCCCACCCAAATGAAAATTGGGGTTTACATGGGTGCACGACCCGAATGAAGGCATGAGGGTAGGAATATCTTTGACTCTAATACATAAATATACCTGGTGTAACATGCCCTTAAGGTCTTCAACATTTTCTTTTGACTCTTCAACTCACCTATATCACTTTAACATGTGCTAGGCATATTTCAATGAACAAGAAACTCAATGACCCAAGTATTGATATTATTGAGCAGACTTATATTACAAGGTGTTTAACTATTTCTGAATTTTGAATAATTCACATAAGAGAAACCGGATTGGCAGTCCATCTGTTATACCATCATAGTAGCCAACATTGTTCATAGCAAGGCCTTGACTAACAAATTTATCTCTCATAAGATCAGAGCACAATGTTGGTGAGACCAATGGCTTATAAACACCTTAGTCATTGTCTCTCAGGGTACATACCCACCCAGGTGTTCCCTGAGTATGAACTTCTAGGAAAATTCTTGTCTTGGGTTTCCAACCCTCAAAGAATATCGGTCCTCTTGCCTACTCTTGTCTTGGATGCCCTACACATCCTCAAAGAGCATCAGATGCCAAATGATTACCCAATCGTCCCATTATTTCTTGCCAAGTGAAGATAAGAATGTTGTGTCTATCTCTTCCCCTTGATTGAGAAAGACGTGCCCAAGTTTCCTCTAACAAGGAACTTTCCCAAGCTCATTTGTAGTTGGGAACTTGTTAGAACTCCCTCTTAGCTATGGACTTGTCCATTCATAAACATCATCTTCCACATGGGTCCTTCAGCCGCTTGATCTCCTCCTTTCCTTCAATGTCATGAATTCTTTGTTTCAAATTATTCTTGGCAAGGTACCAGCAATCGATCACTTTCCCTCCTAGTTTGTCATGTCATTGCTCCCTTCGTGGAAAGTGGCTTTCTTGATATATATCAGGTCCTTTTATCATATAGCTACTCCTTTGTCATCATTTCTATGCTTCATAATACTTATCACATGGATGTTTAGTTGTAGTTGCTTGTTACCATACTTTGATTTAGTAGCGCTTCATGGCTTCATCATGATATTGCTTCAACATCAAATGGTGCTTTTATTGGATGGCTTCTTCATTGTGACATATTTGTAGAGTTCAATCAGTTATCTCCACCTTACTATCTCCAAGGCCTTTGTAGGTGTCAAGGGTCCTTTGATCTTTTTCTTCCTTCGTCAGAGTTGTCATGCCTTCATTCGAGAGATGTTGAGGAATATTGTCAGATAGTGATTCTTTGTGACCATGATCTTCTTCACATGCTTGATCTCTTTCTTCATTTGCTTCTTCTTGGATTGATTAGTCAGCCACCTTATACTCCTTATGAGAGCACTTCTTAATGTTGAACTTTACTGCATTGTAGTACATGCCTCTAAGCATATCATTGGCGAAAGAGATCCTTTTATTCTTGATCATGATTCTAGAACTTTCCCCATGACCCAATATATATGATGACATGACTTAAACTTTTATGCATACATACCTCATGTTGATTATGCCTTTATCACATCGGCTTTATTTGATATTTCTCCTCGATTGGTGTAGCCTTTCTTGCTTCATCTACTCTTGCTTGTATATCATCCTTTCTTGAATCCCATAAATGGGACTCCCAATGAGACATCGACCCTTATGTATGAACCTTATTTTGAAGATTCTATCAGAGGAACTTGAACACCCTTATCTTGCAAATGTTTCTTCCTTTGATGTTGGAGGCCTTTTAAGAATTTTAATCATGATCAATCATTTTTTCATTGTGGATGAGCCCCTATAATAGGTATGCTCCGTCTATATGAATATATGAGCTATATCTACACCATGCTCCTATCTTCTAGAAGATATCTTTAACCATGCAATCCGTTCTATTTCTATATGCTCCTATACTACTCAAAATTTTGAAAGAAGACTTTAAGAAAAGAGGTTGACTTAGTCATAGTAGAGATCTGGAGGATCTTCCTATTTTTGCTTCTTGTCTTCTTCTTTCACTTCTTAAGTGACATGAGCTTCTTCCCTTTTTCTCTTGTTGTTATTGTCGTTCTTAAGTTTAGGACAAATCCTTTTGTAGCATCCATATTCTTGGCATCCAAACCATTGGAATTTGGACATGTAGTGATCCCAACAAATTTGTTACTTTCCTTGAAAAAATACATTGAGGTATACTCATAAGGTCACATATACATACTTGATAGAGTTTGAGATGTAGTGAACTTGCTTTCTTCTCGAAGACTTGATGGCTTGCCTTCCTTAGATCTTGATGTTCTTCAAGTTTCTTTCTTCAAATGGACTTGCTTGATGATGAGATTTGCTTGACGACTTGACTCATAGTGCCTTTCCTTTTTGAATATGGTGTAGCTTGATGTAGGTCCCTCTTTGATTTGTTCTTCTTGTAGGTGCATTTATACAAGGTTTTTATTTTTGATTTGTAGCCTTCCATGATGAATGATAGATGGTAGACCTTATTTTCCTTGTTATTATTGAGACTTCTTAGCTTGATGCTTCAAGCTTGTAGATGTTCTTGAGATTCTCTTTCCTTGATGTGTCACCTTAGCTCTGATACTGTGTTGAATAATATGTGGCAATGGGGTATAGTAGGATTCTTCTAGACTTGATAACAATTTGTGAAGGTATTTTACAATTTTCTTGTTAGCTTAATCTTCTTCTCTTCTTATTAATGCATGTGTGTTTACTTCATCAAACTGGTGCCAAAAACATAAGAAAAAAAACACAAGATGTTGGCTCTCTACCAGGGAAAAACCTCTCTCTCTCTAAGAGAGGAAAACCCTTTCTTAAATTTATTTTATTGAAGCTTCTTATTGATCAATGCCAAACCTTAGAGCCTTGAAAAGAATATCCTCCAAGCACAAGTTAAGTCCTTCCTCCTCTCTTCACTTTGTTTCTCCAGCACTTTTCTCCCCGACACTTCATCCTTATTTCAACTTTTGATAGTCCTTGGTAGACTAGCTCTAGAAGATACTCCAACCTTTGATCCTTAGTGAGATCCTTTACCAATGAAGAAACCTTCATTCTCTTGACCAACTGAGCCTTCTCTTGATGTGAGCTTGCAGAATTGATGTTTGTGTGCTTGGGCCATGACTTCCATCGTGGGAGGGACACAAAACACCAAGTTCACTACACCTGGGTGATTTCCATTGCCACGAGACATGGAAACCCCAAATTTCCCACACTTGGGAGGCTTTCGACAATGTGGGACATGGAAACCCCGTGTTCCCTGCAATTTGGTGACTTTTATCAAGGAGGGACTGGGAGACCTCATGTCACACCCTATCCTAGTGGTAGTCTTTCAACCACACATAAGAGGATGTGGCACCATCATACTTTTTCCTTTTACCAATACTTGAGTACACAATCTATGCCTACTTCAACATTCAATCAATTTTCCAATAAATGTTCTTAACAATGTTGCGAAATTAACTTATCATAAATTTATCTTCTTTAGTTATTCTTTCATCCTGTTGTGTCATGTGGTTGTGCTGCACTGTCCGCGATCTACACGACACAACACCACACCTGAACTCCCACCAGTGTCACCCACGCCCAAGTATGCCACATGTCTGCCCTATTAGTTCTATTATATGCATACTTCCATCAACGATCAAATATTCTATTTGCATTTTCATTGTAGGTGTTTCGTAATGAGATTTTTTATCATTCCACTAGGTCATTCCAAAAATGATCCACTGATGGTTGTCTTCTTCTTCTCAAAAAATATAATTTTCCCTCATAAGTTATATTTTCTAACCCATCTTCATGTTTCATTCAGTTATGGTTTAGTTATATTATTTTTAGAGTTAAGGAAGTCATGTCTCCATTAGGTCTTAGGGTTCATTTCCAAGGTAAAAATATTTGTTTTATTGCAAATAAAGGGTAGCCAAGTTATGAGGATGACCAATAAACAAAGAATGGTTGGTAGTTAGTCATGGTTACTTTACAAAATCCTTATTTCACTGATGTAATTTTCATATTAATTTTCTTTGTTTTTTTTTTTAGATGAAAACAGAGTATTTTAGTTTGTTCATATTTTTGAAGTTATTAAGGAATCATTGAAGAATCAGCTCAATCAAAGCATCGTCCACCTAAAAAGAGACAAAGAAAGAGAAGCATCAAATAGAGATTTGAAAACAAAGTAAAACGTTCCAAACAAACATTATAAAGTGGGTTTTCTAAGGAAAAATCAAGCTCATCCTCTATATAAGATTTCAAAATCATCTTTCAAACTTCATCAACACTTTTGCACCCTAATCTCTCCTTGGAAAAGAGGAAATTGCATGAAAATTTGAAAAAATTAGGAATGTGCTGTGCATTTCAGTTGCATGTTGTGCTGGGTAGAGTCGTTGTGTGCCTATGTAGTGAAGGATGTGTTTGCTTGACCGAGCCAGAGCAAATTTGAATGGTGCTACGCGCCTGTGCATTGAAGGGTCCATTTGTCAAGGAAATTGTACGCTGGCACTTGGTGCTATGCATTTGGCCAGTAAAGCCTGGCAAACCCTAGGAGAACCAAAAAATCACTTTTCTTCATATTTTTAAGCTACAAAGGCTTCTATTACCTACTTACAACAAGTAAGTGGCCCAGTATCTCGTTTTCTCCATCAACTAAGAAAGTCGTCACCCTAAATTTTAAAACCCTAGCAAAGCTTTCTTGTATGTTTCCAAAATCATCTATTCGATTAGAATTACAACACTTCATAGACTTTGTCACCCTCAAATCAAACTTGTTTGTACTTCATTCAATATCCCTCACTATTTCACTCACCTTGACCCACATATCAGTCCCTCAATTTTCCACCTTAAAAACATGGTAGAAGAGGGTCACACTAGTTTAGAAGAAGGGGAAAGAGGTAGGTGTTTACCCCATAGAAAGTGGGAGGGGACTTGCCTTCATTATCAACATTACAGGTGGAGGAAACAGAGGTTAAACAACAACATGAAAAACATGACACTGAAAAAGAGTTTCTCCTTATGAACACAGATGATGAGGAGAAAGACAAAACCAATCAAGCTACCTTGAAAGAAAAGGATACCAAAATTAGGAAGCTTGAGACAAGTTTACAAAGGAAAAAAATATATCATCTCCTTTTATGAGCAAGAGAACAAGCAGTTAGAGGTCAAGCAGGAATTGATGCAAACCAAGTACATCAAGGTAAAGAGGGAGGCTAAGAAGGCCAAGTTTCAGCTTGATGAAGCTTATGGAGATTATGGAGAGCTTAAGGATGAAAAGGGACAGAGAAAAAGACCAAGATCAGGAGGATTAAAGAGATACTTAGAGCTTGAGAGGCAAAAGGAGGCAGAATTGGAGGATAAGCTCACTTTAAATGAGAAATTGGTCAAGGACATAGATAACAGTAGAGTCTTGGCTTGAGAAGTTGAAAACACACTTGGAGACCCTCTTGGAAAAATAAAATATTGATGTTGAGATACAAAGGAAGATGGCCAAGTATTATGCACGAAGGAACCAAGTGGCAAGGAGCAAGCTCAAAAGAGCTCATGAGAAAATTGACAAATTGACCAAGAAAGAGGAGAGGAGGAGACTTCACATACTTGCTAAGGCATCCCTACATGCCTATAACCTTTGATCGGTCATAGAAAATAATTTTTTTTGCATGTTGAACCATTTTTTAGGTTGAAGGAAATTGTTTTTTTTTTTCACTCCAGGTTTTCCACAGTCATCGAGGGCAAATGCGCAACACCTTGGGCACTGCGCTCTTTTTTGAGACATCCAATCACCAAGAAGTTAGGATTTTTGGATTTCTAGTGATTATTACATACGCCCTATACATTTTCTAAGCCTTTGGAGGAAAACTAGTTGGTCAAAAGATTAAAAAGCACCCAACAAATGACCTTTCTGTCCTCTTTTTGACCTGGGCGCTACGTGCTGAGCAGTGTTGGGCAGTTTGGTTTTTTAATGGGAAAATGACATCCAAATTTAGAAATGCAAGTTGTTATAGAAAATAGATAGGCAGATATTTCCAACAAGATATTATGGGCCCAATTTGGACATTGTCAAAGCCTCCAAAATGGCAGCTGAAGTTGAAGGGTGTGCCTGCACTTTGGCGTTGCGTGTTTGATACTTTGCCCAAAATTTTGCAGATTCACCCCAATTTTCACTTCTACCATGAGAGATGATGTTTTTACCCTTATAATTGATAATTTGAATGTAATTATGATTCTTCCAAATCTTACTAGGGCAAATTCATTAGGTAAAACAAATTTATGAGGTGTAATGTATCAGTGTGTTTGGATTAGGGATGAGTCACTTTGACCATCCTATTTTCTTGTTAGCAGTTCAACTTTTGTTGGAAAAAACTCCTCCTCTCATGGATTCAACTCCCTAAGCTTAGGATGATTTTTTTTGGGTCTACATGATGCTTTTCCTCGGTCATTGTAGGGGTTGGACTCAGTGGGATTCTTATGTTTCATTAGATATCATTTTGTATCAATTACAGCAGGAGATTAATGAAAATTTGCAGCTATTTCTTTGGGATCCATGTGGTATGATGTTTAGTTCACTTTTTCTTTTGTATTCATGTGTTATAATGTATTGTTGACTCCATTTCATCATTTCATTTCCTTTATGTGAATGAATACAAGTCTGAGAGGCAGAATCCATATCTTTTATGCTGTGTTTTGGGTAGACATTTCACATTTTGTGTTTTCTTTAGTTTAGGAAGAATCCATGTGGTTTATAGGATATTCTAGCTCCTCACCTATCTTTCCACCTCATCCATCAAACCCTAAGGTTCTGATCATTGTGCCTACCTTGCACCATCGAACACCCTGTAGTTTTGACCTAATTTCCTTGCCCTAACTATTTGGCTCTTTCTGATCCAACAAAACCCTTCAAAAAATGAAATCAAAACCCTGTGCTACTATACCTAGCCTAATATCAGTTTCATGATCTAGTCATTTTGGCTGAGATCCTTACAGAGAGAGCCCTCTCTTGGCCTAGTAGGGCTACCTACTTGGCTAAGCATGGTTTATGGTTACCCCTGAATTTCCTTATTAATCTTGAGGTTCAATCCAAGTGCTAACATAGTGGTGACCATACTTGGGATCGAAATATCAGAAATTAATCACCCCAGTGAGTTATTTTATTTAAATTCTTGAGCTTCTGGATGATGAGATTTAGAATTTAATGATAGGCTTAATTGCAAAGTTGTAAAGCAATATCTTTATTTTTAAAATTAGACATATTTGTTGCCCGATATGCACCCCTTGCTTTTCCTCAAAATATTGGTGCCATTCCCCCTGATTATCAAACCAAAATACCTTTATTTGACACTCAAACTATTATAGCTCAACATCATGTAGACAAGATGAATGATTTCTTTGACCTCCATGAAGTTGAAATTGAAGATGTGATGATGAGGCTATTTGTACAAATTTTTGGAGGAGAAGTTCGGAAATGTTTCAGATCCCTACCAGCAACTTCTATCCCCACTCTACCTATCCTTCAAAGGTAGTTCCTAGATTAGTGGGAGGTGAAGAAGAATCCCCTTCTAATTTTGTCTGAATATGAGAACTTCAAAAGAAATGTTGGCAAGAGCATGCAATACTATTGTGTGAGATTTAATGTAGTATACAATGCTATCCCTGCAAATATCAAACCACCAGAGGGATTGGCTTTGCTGAAGTTTTCAGACGGGTTTGATGTTGATATGGCATATCAGTTACGTGAACGTGATCCTACAAGTCTAGAAGACATGCAAAAGAATGTTGTGAGTGCAGAAGCAAACTTGTTGGCCAAAAGAGAAAGAATGAGATCAGATAAAAGAGTGACCATGAAAGAATAAACATCTACTTTAGATGAAAAAATGGATACATTGATTCAAACAATGGAAAGTATGGTTGACTAGCTGTCCATCTCAGACAGACTTGAACTGAAGATCCAAAACCCAAACTTTAGAGGGTAGCAGCAGCCCCAATTCTGAATCAAGCAAAGAGAGAAAAAATCACTGAAACAACCACTGTAACAACAACAACAACAACAAATCAAAACCCTGTTACAGTAGAATTATGTTAAAGTAGTGGAAGAAGAAGAGGAGGAAGATTTGGTATTTGAAACAAATAATTTCTTCATTACAGATGGTATGCCTATATTTCTGATTGAAGATGAGGAGTGTGTAGAAAGTTCTGACATTCTAAAGGATGAGGACTTCAACTTATAAAATGATGTTGATTTGGAAACCGAATCTGATGATTATCAACATGGAAATATGAATGCTTTGAGAACATAGCAGAAACAATACTCTTTGAGGAGCAGAGATGTACTGATCAGTCATATTCAAAAGAGGAAGGATGTTCAATCAAAGAATGATCTCTCAAACAATCAGAAAAGAGGAAAGGATCATGCCAATCAGTATCCTAGCAAGGTAAATCAGCCATCAAAAAGTACAGCTGCAAAAGAGAAAGACAATTAGAAAAAGGATAGTGTAACAAAGGAGAAAATAGATAAGAGGGACATCATTGTCAAAGAGGTAGAAAAAGTCACATCTTTTAATTTAGAAAGTGAAATTTCTAAATTGAAAGTGTCCATTCCTTTGACCGAGCTTGTTAAGAATAGCCATTAAAGAAAACATGTGTTTAGAATACTACAAATTGATCCTTTGTCTTACAAGGTGAATGTTGAGGATGATCATCTTGAGCTTATTTTCAATCTAACTATAGATGGTCAGCTAGAAGATAGCGAGGTCCCCCTCTTTTATTTGAGTCTTATACTGCATGAACATATTCCTCATAATGCTATGCTTGATTCCAGAGCTTCTCACAATTTGATGCCCAAGGCTATCATGGAAAAGTTGGGCCTAGATATCACCCGATCGTATCATGATTTGTATTCATTTGATTCTAGTAGAGTTCGCTACATTGGTCTCATCAAAGATTTAGTGGTTTCCTTAGATCAAATCCTGGCCAAGAATGTTTTGATGGACATGGTAGTAGCTGATATACCACCTCGATTTGGTATGTTGTTGTCTAGATCGTGGGGAGCCAAACTCAAAGCCACTTTACAACTTGACTTCTCTTATGCTACAACCCATTTTTTCGGTTAATTGAGGAAGCAAGAAAAGAAGATGAAATATATGATCACTAGTAAAGCAAAGCCCATAAATCATTCAATAAATGTTGTACATACAAATTTAGAATCATTTATTTTGTACAATGATAGTGGTTTGAATGATGTAGATATTTAGCTAGTAGAAGTAGATGACGAACTAGAAATTTCCGAGTATTTTAGAGCAATTCTTAATCAAGAAAATAAAAAAGTGGCAATTCCTTCTGAGCAACCTCCATAGGAGCAGAAATTCAGTGAAGAACAAAAAAATGAAGCAACCAGCAAAGGAAAGATGAAACAATAGCAGAATTCCAACATCTGGAAGAAAAACATGGCCTTTGGAGCATGGACTTCGATGGTGTTTTCGGTAAGGATGGTGCGGGTATTGGAACTTGGATTTAGAGTCTTGTTTTTCAACTAGACAAATTTCCAATTAATGCTAGAGTGTGTTCCTATAAATTAGCTTTTGATTGCTCTAACAATGAAGTGGAGTATGAGGCATTGATTATAGTTCTAAAGATTTTGAAGAAGCTTGGTGTGAAAAGGATTTATGTTTATGGTGATTTAGAGTTAGTTATTAAACAAGTCAAAGGAGAATATCAAGCGAAGCATCTACGGATGAGAGCTTATAGGAACACAATCCTAGATATCTTGAAGTTGTTTCCAGAATACACATTGATAGTGGTGCCAAGAAGTCAAAACATCATTGTTGATTCACTTGTTACAATAGTGAGCAATCTAAAAATTCCAATGAATTCTAGCAATAAATTTAAAATTAATGATAAACATAGGCCTACTATTCTTGATAATTTGAGATATTGGCAGGTTTTATAGGATGACAATGAAATTAATTCCTTTTTGTAGAATGAAGGGAAGTTTAAGGATGCTTTCATTGATGATGTTTGTGACTCTTATGAACAAGGCATTGAGGTAAATTATATGGATGTTTTATAGCTGAAGGATAATGTTTTTCCTAGAGGTATTATACCTCTAGAGGAGTTGTTTGATCAAGATGATGTGGAAAGAAAACCAACCTTCATTCCTACTAACAAGGGAGTTGAATATGTAAACATTGGGACAACAGACAAGCCCAAGATTGTTAAGTTATCAAAATCATTATCTCCTATGTCAAAGGATAAGTATGTTAAGTTGCTTTCTAAATTTTCTGATGTTTTTGTGTGGGATTACTCAGATTTGAAAATGTATGAAAAGAGCATCATTCAACACACCACACCTATCAAGTCGGATCAAAAACCATTTAGACAAAAGTTGAGGAGGATCAACCCAAAGTTGCTGCCATCCATTGAGAAAGAGGTAAATAGATTGTTTAAAGTTGGTATCATTATTCCAATTAGATTTTCTGATTGGGCTTAGAATTTGGTCTCGGTATGAAAAAAGACCGAAGGGATAAGGTTGTGCATTGATTTCTGGAACCTAAATAAAGTGTCCCTGAAAGATAATTATCCCCTTCCTAAGATGGGCCACATTCTACAAAGAGTAGTTGGAGCATCACGGATGTCACTACTAGATGGCTACTCAGGTTACAATCAGATTTTGTTGCATGAAAAACACCAAGACAAAATTGCGTTCACAACACCATGGGGGACTTTTCAGTATGCCAAGATGTCATTTGGGTTGAAGAATGTCGAGGCCACTTTTCAATGGGCCATGGATATAGCTTTCACTAATAAGAAGGATGTTTTATTAGTGGTTTACTTAGATGACTTGACAGTATTTTCTAGTTCTGATGATGAGAATTTACACCACCTGAGGATTGTTTTTCAAAAATGTAGGGAGTTTGGGATTTCCTTAAATCCAAAGAAGAGTCTTTTCACCATGGAGGAATGTAAGCTCCTTGGTCATATAGTTTCCAAATATGGTATTCGTATTGATCCTTATATGGTGGAGGAAATTTAGCAAATAGACTTTCCATGCAACAAAAAGGAGATCTAAGCCTTCAACGATAAGATGAACTTCTTACACAAATTTATACCAAATTTGGCTGAGAATTTGTGTGAGTTAACTAATATGATGAAGAAGTACAACACTATGAAATGGAATAAGGATGCCAAGAAATCTTTCAACTTGGTAAAGCTTGCTTTAACCACAGCCCCTGTTTTGATCAATCATGATTATACTTGTGATTTTATTATATTTTCATTTGCGTCTAAGCATACTTTGGCTACGGTTTTGATGAAAAAGAAGGATTAGGTGGAGTAGCCCATTGCATTTTTCAGTCAGACTATCAGAGATGTTGCTCTTTCTTGTAACATCATTGAGAAACAAGCTTTGGCTCTTATAAAGGATTTGAAGGATTTTTGAGTTTACATTCTGCATTCACATACCATAACATATGTTCCCAACATGACTCTCAAAGATATCCTCATGAAAACTGATCCAGAAGGAAGAAGAGGTAAGTGGATAGTAGCGATGTTAGAGTATGATCTTGAGATTAATTCCATGAAACTGATCAAAGGTCAAGGCTTGGAAAAACTCATGGCTGAGTAGAATCTTCATGCTCTAGACATGAATCTTATTGCAGCAATGTTAGATGAAGAAGATGGTGGCACACTCATTTAGGTATCAAAAATGTTTCTCAACTCACCTTGATATTCCGATACAGTATATGTTCATTAGCATCTTTGTCCTCCTCCTAGAATGTTGAAAAGTAAAGGTAGAACAATAAAACTGAATTCTGCAAAATTATGCATTTTGGATAGTGCTCTCTATTGGAAATATCTGAGAGGGGTTCTTCTTAATTGTTTGGTTGAAAATGAAACTCAACAAGTAATGAATGATTTTCATAGAGGAGATTATGGGGGTCACCTGTTTTGGAAAACAACAACTAATAAAATCTTGAGAGCAGGGTATTGTTGGCCATCTTTATTTTCAGATTTATATAAAATAGTCATGAGCTGCCATGAATGTCAAGTTTTTTAAGGAAAAAGGAAGCTTCTCCCTCTTCCTTTGAAGCCAATTTTAGTTAATGCACCTTTCTAGTAGTGGGGGCTTTATCTCATAGGGGAAATCCATCCTAATCATCAATACAACACATATGGATTTCGATAGCCAATGATTACTTCACCAAATGGATCGAAGCCATTCAAACAAGGCAAGCTATGTACATGGTAATCATTCAGTTTTTAGAGTCCAATATCTTGTCTCATTTTGGTTGCTCTCACAAGATTATTACAGATGATGCAAAATTGTTTAAGTCAAAGAAAATGGTTGAGTTTTTCAACAAGTACAACATCAGATTGGGTCATTCCATGACATACTATCCATAGGGCAATGGACTAGCTTAGTCTTCAAATAAATCCTTGGTAAACATTATTAATAAAATATTGGAGGAAAAAAATAAGAATTGGCATCAAAATATTGTCAATGCTTTGTGGCCAACAAAGTTAGTAGTAAGAAATCAATAGGTATGTCACCTTTTGAATTGGTTTATAGTACGGATACAGTGTTTCCTACATCACTTGCAGTCCCAGTCATGAGATTATTGCAAGAGCAAGAGTGAAGAAGATCATATTCAACACGGAATCAATCAAATGATTCACCTTCAACATACAAGGGAAGAGGTTTCTCAAAATACTTTCTGGTTGCAAGAGAAGATAAAGAAAATTTATGATCGCAAGGCTAAGGTAGAAAAGTTTCAGCAGGAAGATGTAGTGCTGCGATGGGATGCATGAAACGAAGAAAAAGAGAAACATTGTAAGTTTGACAATCTGTGGAAAGGACCTTATAAAATCTCAACCTATCAAGGACATAATGCATATTTATTTAAGGAAATGGATGGTTAAGAATGCTCATGAGGATTGGTGAATGGTAGGCTCCTGAAACACTATCATTTCTGATGCAGCTTGTTGAAGTTGTTTCACTATCATTATATATACCAGTTTACTTTCCTTACAAGATTTGAAGTACAATGTCATTTGAGCTTGGGGCCCAAAGTGAAGGCTATAAAGCTTAAATGCTTTGTGCTATTTTTAGAGGGTTTTTGAGTCAATCTAGAGTCAGTCTTGAGTCAGTTTTCATTTTATATCGAGTCATTGTTCAAAAATTTAAAAAAAAATCAGTCTTTCATTTGTTTGATCGTATTGGTCCAATCAGCTAGGCACTTGGCCTACGGTGTTCTTGAAACCTCCAAGCATCTTCCATCCCTAATAAGGCCAATGTTAGTGTCATTATATGCATACTTCCATCAAGGATCAAATCCGCTCTTTGCATTTTCATTGTACGTGTGTCATACTGAAATATTTTATCATTCCACTAGGTCATGCCAAAAATGATCCCTTGATGGTTGTCTTCTTCTTCTCAAAAAATCTATTTTTCTCTTATCAAGTATATTTGTTGACCCATCATTATGTTTCATTCAGTTATGGTTTTAGTTATATTATTTTTAGAGTTAAGGTAGTGATGTCTCCATTAGGACTTAAGGTTCATTTCCAAGTTCAAAAGCTTTGTTTTATTGAAAATAAAGGGCAACAAAGGTATGAGGAAGACCAATAAAAAAAGAATGGTTGGTAGTTAGTCATGGTTACTGTACAAAATCCTTATTTCACTGATGTGATTTTCATCTTAAAGAAAAACAAATTGGCATGAAAACATAGTATTTTAGTTTGTTCATATTTTTAATGTAATTTAAGTCATTTTATGTAATAATTGTTCCCATAAGCTGCCCAAGGCACTTCTCCTTGCCACAAGGGAGGAATAATTGAAGAATCAAATCAATCAAAGCATCATCCACCTAAAAAGAGACAAAGAAAGAGAAGCATCAGACAGAGATTTGAAGAAAAAGTAAAAAGTTCCAAACAAACATTGTAAAGTGGGTTTTTATAAGGAAAAATCAAACTCATCCTCTATATAAGATTTCAAAAGCATATTTCAAACTACATCAGCTATTTTTCACCCTAAGCTCTCCTTGGCAAAGAGGAAATTGAGTGAAATTTTGAAAAACTCAGGAAGGCACTACGCATTTCAATTGGATGTTGTGCACTGGCTAGACTTGATGCGTGCCTGTGCAGTGAAGGATGTGTTTTCCCGACCGAGCCAGAGAAAATTTCAATGGCATTGTGTGCCTGTGTATTGAAGGGTGCATTGGTCAATGACATTGTGTGTTGGCACTTGGTGCTACGTTTTTGGCCAGTAAATCTTGGCAAACCCTAGGAGTGCCAAAACACCACTTTTCTTCATCTAGTCAAGCTACAAAGGCTTATATTACCTACTTACAACAAGTAAGTGTCCCAATATCTCTTTTGCTCCACCAATTAAGCAAGTTGGCACCCTAAATTTTAAAACCCTAGCAAAGATTTCTTGTATGTTTCTAAAATCATCTATTTGATCAGAATTACAACACTTCATAGACTTTGTCACCCTCAAATCAGCCTTACATGTACTCCATTCAATATCCATCACTATTTCACTCACCTTGACCCACATATCAGTCCCTCAAGTTTCCACCTCAAAAACATGGCAAAAGAGGGTCACATTAGTTCAGAAGAAGGGGAAAGAGGTAGGTGTTTACCCCACGAAAAGTGGGAGGGACCTTGCCTTTGTCATCAACATTATAGGTTAAAGGAAAAGAGAAAATGGTGGAGGAAGCAGAGGTCAAACAGTAGCACAAAAAACATGACATTGAAAAGGAGTTTCTCCTTGTGAACACAGATGATGAGGAGAAAGACAAAATCACTTAGGCTACCTTGAAAGCAAAGGATACCAAAATTAGGAAGGTTGAGACCACTTTACAAAGGGCCAAATATATCATCTCCTTTTATGAGCAAGAGAACAAGTAGCTAGAGGTCAAGTAGGAACTGATGCAAACCAGGTACTTCAAGGAAAAGAGGGAGGATGAGAAGGTCAAGTTTCAGCTTGATGAGGCTTATGGAGATTATGGAGAGCCAGATGATGAATAGTGATAGAGAAAAAGACCAAGAACAAGAGGATTAAAGAGAGACTTAGAGCTTGAGAGGCAAAAGGAGGCAGAATTGGAGGAGCAGCTCACTTTAAATGATCAATTGGTTAAGGACATAACTGAGAACAAATAGTCTTGGCTTGAGAACTTGAACACACACTTGGATACCCTCTTGGACAAAGAAAATAGAGATGTTGAGATACTGTTAAAATTGGAAACCAGGGAAAAAATTCATGTGGGTCATCTTATTCATGGCTAATAATACTTTTATTAAATTCCTCTCGTTGAGAGGTGTAGGATTGGTATAAATATCATCTTATTCTGATAATTATTCATGGAGATATGAATTTATTTCTATTATGGAATTATTATCAAGCCGACCTACAACTCATGTAGGCTCAGAAGCCCAACAGTCGCATCTATTCACCCACCAACATTGTGTATAAATATAAGAGTACTTTTCCTCATTTGTATTCACTCATCTCATCACATATCTCTCTCTCTACTTCGTAGAAATTAGTCTCTTCTCTACTGCGCAGAAATGGGTCTCTCTCTCACACATGTGAAGCCAGAAGCAGTTGAACCTGAAGCTGCAACTAAAGATCTAAAGATTGACCTATGTGGCCTAGAATATATCCTCTTTGGAACTACGCTATAGGTTCATCTGAAACTCCTCTAAAAGCTGCAACTTTTGGTGGTGGAATGAAATCAATTTGACGAACGGTTTGCAAGATGTCGACTGCCCCAGTTTGAAGCCAAAAACTGCTGAAACTAAAGCTGCAACTACATAAGTAAAGATTGACCTGCGTGGCCTAGAATATATCCTCATATGAACTACACCATAGGTTCATCTCAACCTCCTTTGGAAGTCACAAATTTTGGTGGTAGAATGAAGTCAATCCGACGGTCGATTTGTGAGATATCGTCTACCCTAGTTTGATAATGAAGCCGCTAATGCTGATGCTGCTGATCTAGGGTTTTATACTATTGATATAAATCAGATTTATTGTACCATTTCTCTCTGCTGAATTATTGAAGATAAAAGAAGATTGATCAAACAGTTTCTCCACACATTATGGGGTTTGTTCTTGGCTAGCCGCCACATCTTGTGTCTCTTGTCTTGGCTTGTTTTTTGTCGATCGTTTAATGTTCTATCTGCACTTTACTTTATGTACATGTGATTGCTAATATGTGGAATATAATAAGAAAAATAAGTAAATTGTTATAAGCATAGAACATACCATAACTTAACAGATACAAAGGAAGATGGCCAAGTATTATGCACGGAGGAACCATGTGGCAAGGAGCATGCTCAAAAGAGATCATGAAAAAATTGACAAATTGACCAAGCAAGAGGAGAGGAGAAGACTTCATATACTTGCTGAGGCATCCCTACATGCCTCTAACCTTTCAGCAGTCATAAAAAATACATTTTTGGGCACGTTGACTCAATTTTGAGCTTGAAGGAAATTGTTGTGTTTTTTTAGTCCAGTTTCTACACAGTCATGGAGGGCAAATGCGCTCTTTTTTGAGACATCCAATCATCAAGAAGTCAGGATTTTTGGGTTTCTAGTGATGAGTATATACACCATGTAATTTTCTAAGCATTTGGAGGAAAACTAGTTGGTCAAAAGGTCAAAAAACACCCAAAAAAGACCTTTTTGCCCTCTTTTTGGCCTGGTCACTACGTGCTGAGCAGTGTTGGGAGATTTGGTTTTTGACTGGGAAAATGACATCCAAATTCTGAAATTCAAGTTGTTTTGGAAAGTAGATAGACAGAGATTTCCATCAAGCTATTGTGGGCCCAGTTGGGACATAGGGAAAGCCTCCAAAAGTGCAGCTGAAGTTGTAGGGCACGCCCGCACATGGCATTGCGCGCTGGCACTTGACGCTCTGCATTTTACACTTTGCTCAAAATTTGCAGATTCGACCCAATTTTCACTTCTACAATGGTAGATGATGTTTTTACCCTTGTAATTGATCATTGTAATGTAATTATGATGCTTATAGATCTTACTAGGGTAAATTCATTACGTAAAATAAATTTATGAGGTGTAATGTATCAGTTTGTTTGGATTAAGGATGAGTCACTTTGACCACCCTATTTTCTTATTAGCAGTTCAAATTTTGTTGGAAATAGCTCCTCCTCTCATGGATTCGACTCCCTGAGCTTATGGTGAGTTGTTTGGGGTCTACATGATGCTTTTCCTCAGTCATTGTAGGGGTTGGACTCAGTGGGATTCTTATGTTTTGATTAGATATCATTTTGTATTAGTTACAGCAGGAGATTAATGAAATTTTGCAGCTATTTCTTTGGGATCCATGTGGTATGAAGTTTAGTTCAAATTTTCTTTGTTATTCATGTGTTAGAATGTATTGTTGACTCCATTTCATCATTTGATTACCTTTATGTGAATGTATACAAGTCTAAGAGGTAGAATCCATATCTTTTATGCTCTGTTTTGGGTAGACATTCCACAATCTGTGTTTTCTTTAGTTTAGCAAGAATCCATGTGGTTTACATGCTCTTTCTAGCTCCTCACATGTCTTTTCACCTCATCCATCAAACCCTAAGTTTCTTATCATTGTGCCTACCTTTCCCCATCGAACACCCTGCAAGTTTGACCTAATTTCCTTGCGCTAACTGTTTGGCTCTTCCTAATCTAGCAAAAACCTTCAAAAAAATCAAATCAAAACCCTATGCTACTATACCTAGCCTCATATCAGTTTCTTGATCAGTCATTTTGGCTGAGATCCTTATAGAGAGAGCCCTCTCTTGGCCTAGTAGGGTTAGTTACTTAGCTAAGCGTGATTTATGGTTACCCCTGAATTGCCTTATTTAGCCTGAGGTTCAAGCCAGGTGCTAACACCCCCAACTTTCCATTCCGCGGCACCCAAACTCTACCATCAGTGCAGGCCATAGTGAGGGTGCATGGCCTGCACGTAGTGCGGCCTGCCTACCCGGTCGGTAACCCTACTTGCTTTTCTTGTCTGCACTACCAAGTCCAAACCATCTGCTTGTAATCTACCTATCGATGTGGCCCTTTTACCCATGGCATTCTCTTCCTTCTGTTTTCACCCAACTCCTTCCTTCGCACTTGTTCTGCCATGTGGAAGTCTGAGTTCAATGTCCCTTGGTCGAATTCCATCCTCCTTACTTATATGCATCTTTTTCCCAAGGGCCATGTCTCTTAGGGATAACAAGGGTTGGCTCCATCATCATGCATGCCCAGCCAACCTACCACATAACCTCGACACACCCCATTCCAATGAACTGTCACATCCCTTCGTGTGCATCGTCGCACCCATGGGTTGGCTCCAACACTTAGCTAATTACACTCGTTGCTGCATGTCGCACACCTTCCCACATCCTAACTCATCTGCACATGGTCACCTCTTTCATCTAGACACCCAACACGGGTCATCCACATGCCTTCTGTCGGTGACATTCCCATCATGCACATATCAAGGGGCGGGCGCCCTGCCCAACACTGTGCGCCCATCACCATTGCACATAAGCAAATGTCAAGCCAATTCTTCACATATAACCGAACACTCGCCCGAGTCACATTTAACTGAACACTCACCTGAGTCGCATTTAACTGAATGCAGGCACTTGTCACACATCAAGGCGTGCCCGTACTATGAGTTCATTTTTTTTACTCTCTCAGACACTCCCAACTCAAATACTTGACACCTTATGTCGCCTCCCCCAACGTGGTAGAGGTTTTCGGCGTAAGGGGACATGAAAACCCTATATTTTGGACACTTGGGAACCTGTCATCATGACAAGGAAAGGAAACCCCGCTTTCCCCACACTTGGATGGATTCCATCACAATGAGGCATGGAAACCCCAAGTTCCAGAGACAGACTAGGTAAGCGGTTTCCACCCTGTCGTGAAATGGAAACCTTGAGTTCATAAGACATAGGGGGTTCTTCATTGTGCCGCAACATGGAAACCATGAGTTCCATAAACTTGGGCGATTTCGGTCATGTCGCGACATGGAAACCCAAGTTCCCTGCACCAGGGCCGACATTTTCCCCTGGGCGGGAGATGGAGACCCAGAGGTTCCTGGAATTAGGTTGTTTCCTTCATTCCACAAAATAGAAGCCCCCAAGTTCGATGGACTTGGGCGGTTCTATGTCATTTCGCGGCATGGAAACCCAAGTTCTCTACACTGACGTCATGATTTCTATCATGGCAGGACATGGAAGACTTGAGTTTCCCATAATTGGGCATTTTTCGTCATGCCATGGAATGGAAAGCCCCATGTTTGGTAGACTTGGGTGGTTGTTCCATGTCATGCACTAACATGGAAACCTAAAGCTCCCCAGACTTGGGCGGTCATTCCCTATCATGCAATGACATGGAAAATTGAAACTCCCCATAATTGGCCGGCCATTCCCTGTCGCGTGATGATATGGAAACTCAAAGCTCCCCAAAATTGGGCAACAGTTTTAGTAGTGTCACAACATGGCACCCCTAGGTTTCCCAAACTTGTGTAGAAATTTTTGTCGTGACGCGAAAAGGAAACCCTGTGTGTCCACTGAGTTGGGTAGTAGTTTCCATCGTGCCACGAAATGGACACCCAAAGTTCCCCAAACTTTGGTGTCTTTCTATCACCCCATGACATGGAAATCCAAAGTTCCATAGACTCTTGGGTGATTTAGGGCATGCCGTGACATGGAAACCCCCAAGTTCCTCGTACCAGGGCGATACATGGAAAACCCAAGTTCCCCACACTCGGGAGATACATGGAAACCCTAGGTTTCCCATATTTGGGTGGTTTCTATCGGTGGATCCGGCTGCACCACAACATGGAAACCATGAGTTCCCCAAACTTGGGCAGCGGTTTCAAAACACCCCAAGTTCCCTAGACTTTCGAGCTAGTTTCCATCATCATAGAAACCCCAAGTTCCCTACTTTGGGGCTTTGTTGAAATCCCTGAGTTTCCATCGTGTCATAAAATATGGAAACCTACAGTTCCATCAAGCATGGGACATGGAAACCCAAAGTTTCCCCAAACTTGGGTGCCGCTAGTTTCGGTCGTGGTGCGACATGGAAACCCTAAGTTTCCTAGTCTTAGGTGCAACATGGAAACCCAAAGTTTCCCTAGGTTTGGGCACTGGGGCGTGACATGGAAACCCCAAGTTTGGGTGTTGGGGCATGACATGGAAATCCCAAATTTTGTGTACCAGGGGAGAACATGGAAACCCCAAATTTCGGGCACTGGGGCACAACATGGAAACGCCAATGTTTCCCAGGCTTGGGTGCCTTTTTCGTTACAATGTGGAAAACCCAAATTTTGAGAGCTAGGGTGCGACATGGAAACCCCAAATTTTGGACGCCTTTTAATTTGCAACGTGGAAACCCCAAAGTTTGGGCACTCGGGTGCTACATGGAAACCCCAAATTTTGGGCGCTGGGGCGCGACATGGAAACCCCAATTTTTCCCATGCTTGGGGCACCTCTTTCGTTGCAACGCAGAAACACCAAATCTTGGGTGCCATGGTGCTAGATGGAAACCCCAAATTTCAGGTGTCGGGGTGCGACATGGAAACCCCAGTTTTCCAAGGCTTCGGTGCCTCTTCTGTTGCGACGTGGAAACCCCAAAATTCCTACCCCCAAACAAATCATTTCTAAGAAGTAAGCAATAAAAAATTTTCGTTTGGAGGAATATGCAAAGGCATAAGAGTGGCAGAGTTGTCTGGATTTGTTTGAATAAAGTGTGACAAGAGAGAAGATCTGAATCAGAGTGACCAAGGGCTGAATCTCAGTGGATCATGGCAGCAAGGTCACTCTACCACTTACAATACCCCATTATGTATTTGATTCATCTACAAAGGATTATTCTCAATGACCATTTGGAATTGAACTTCAAAGTTGCCTCGACCGAGATGCTTCACGGTCATGGTTTTTAAATGAGAGGGACCCCTGGAAGTGACAAAGTGACGCCCCTACTACAGGTCAAGATACAGTCGAAGAGTGACATGTACTACTTCTAGCATGTATTCTGACTTAGAGGCATTTAGTCATAATCCGACACATGGTAGCTTCATGCCACTGGCTTTTCAACCAAACGCGATGACCAATTGTGTGAATCAACGGTTCCTCTCGTACTAAGTTGAATTACTATTGTGGTGTGGTTCATCAGTAGGGTAAAACTAACATATCTCACAACGATCTAAACCTAGCTCACGTTCCCTATTGGTGGGTGAACATCGAAGGATCAAAAGGCAACGTCACTATGAATGCTTGGCTTCCACAACCTAGTTATCCCTGTGGTAACTTTTCTAACACCTCTAGCTTCAAATTCCAAAAATATAAAGGATCGATAGGCCACACTTTCATGATTTGTATTCATACTGAAAATAAAAATCAAATGAGATTTTTCCCTTTTGTTCCACACGATATTTTTGTTCTTGTTGATATCATCTTATGACATCTACATTATCTTTTAACAGATGTGCCACCCAAGCCAAACTCCCCACCTGACAATGTCTTCCACCTGGATTGACCCGTCAAAATGTGCCTTAAGGCCAAAAACAAGGCAGTTCCCCATCTCTGCCCCACGGAATAAGTAAAATAACATTAAAAGTAGTGGTATTTTACTTGCACTAAAAATAGAACCCACTTATTCTACACCTCTCAAGTTAGTTCAGAAAGTCGGACTAGAGTCAATCTCAATAAGGTCTTCTTTCCCCACTGATTATGCCAAACTTGTCCCCTTGGCTATGGTTTCACTAGATAGTAGATAGGGAAAATGGGAATCTTTTTAATCCATTCATGCATGTCACTAATTAAATGACAAGGCATTTGGCTACCTTAAGAGAGTCATAGTTACTCCCGCTGTTTACCTGCGCTTGGTTGAATTTCTACACTTTGACATTCTGAGCATTGGGAAAAAATGACATTGCGTTGGCATCCATAGGAACCATTGCAATGCTTTGTTTTAATTAAATAGTTGGATTTCACTTGTCCGTACCAGTTCTAAGTCGACTATTTGCTGCCTAGGAAAAGGCCCTGGTAGGGGGCATTCTATACCCGTAGCCCAATCGTCATTCAACTGCCCACCCTCGCCATGAGAGCAACTCGGGCAGACTGTCGATAGCCCACAAGTTGAGGGTGCAAACCCCTAGGCCTAGCCCTTAGATCCAATCCTTTTCCTGAAGTTATGGATCCGTTTTACCGACTTCCCTTACCTACATTGTTCTATTGACCAGAGGTTGTTCACCTTGGAGACCTGATGCGGTTGAGTAAAACCAGGCATGAACGATACTCATTCCTCTAGATTTTCAAGGGTCGTTGAGGGTGCATCGAACAAAACAAGACGTGTAGTGCTCTTCCAGCTGATGGACCCTATCTCGAGGTGAATCGATTCTAGGGTGGGCAAGCTATTAAAAAGAAAAGATAACTCTTCCCGGGGCCTGTGACGACATCTTTGGATTTCCTAATGTTGTCGCCCACTGCGATGTCCAGGTTTTGGAATATTAAGCTAATTCCATTTCGATGCTTGTGTGGAGTGAGCCCTTGATACAAGGCTTTCCCATCTCTTAGGATCAACTAAACCATGTTCAAGTGTTATTCACATGGAACCTTTCCCCACCTTAGTACTCAAAGTTCTCATTTGAATATTTGCTAATACCACCACAATCTGCACCATAGGCTGATCCACCAAATCTCACACCTAAGGTTTCTCAATGACCCCGTGTCCTCCTACTCATCGAAGCTACGCAATTGCTCTGACGGTCGAGTATAGGTTGTGCGGTTCAGCACTGTCCATTTCCAAGGCTAGTTGATTCAGCAGGTGAGTTGTTACACACTCCTTAGTAGATTTCGACATCCATGACCACTGTCTTGTTATCTTATCAACCAACACCCTTTGTTGGATATATTTTAGGGCACAATTCAGCACCATAACTTGACTTTCGATTCATCTCACATTGCCAATTCTGCTTACCAAAAATGGCCCACTTGGAGCTCTCGATTCCATGGCATGGAACAATGGAGCAGCCACACCCTCTTACCTATTTAAATTTTGAGAACAGGTCAAGGGAATTACACCCCCAATGCCTCTAATCATTTTCCTTACTCGATAAAACTCATGCATGACCTCTAGCTATCCTAAGGGAAACTTTGGAGGAAACCAGTGTAGTATACCTAGGGGTGATAATATGGATCTAAAAATATATGAAAATACAAATATACCCAAGAAATAGCAAGATCTAAATATAGAAATGCTTCACTTTATTAATCAAACCCTTAAGGTAGGGAAACACCATACATTCACTCCTTAAGGAAGGAGAATACTCCACAAGCCATATGCTTGTTCATACAATAATCCTTAACATCTCTCAATGTGGGGTCTCTAGCCTCTATATAGGCCTCATAAATAGAATACCATGGGTCATTACCATGGTTCCCTCAATACCATCTATCTTATACCATGGAATTATTACATTATTGCTAACTACTTATGGTCCCTTACAAGATACAGGTTAACCACCTTATTTATTACTATGGCCCATCCCATTATTACATTATTACCTTGGGTACATCCCTTTGTACCCCATATTTCCCCCTAGGTATACTAAAACTAGGTACTAGATGGTTTGATTAGTTTTTCACCCCTATACCCAAGTCAGATGAATGATTTGCATGTTACTATTGCTACGAGCCTCGACCAGAGTTTCGTTTGGCTTCACCCTGCTCAGTTATAGTTCACCATCTTTCGGGTCCCAACAGGTGTGCTTGCACTCGAAAACTTCGCATAAGCTCAAGTTCGGTTGATGATGCACCCCCCTAGAGAGGGGATCTCACCCGTCAACTTCCTTGTTCCTCGTAGGTTTTCAAACCCATCGACTCGCACACATGTTAGACTCCTTGGTCCGTGTTTCAAGATGGCTCGAATGGAAAGCCAGCCAACCAACACCACAAGCGCGCAGGTGCACATGAACCACCACAAGGGCACACACTTTCTTCCTCGACCACCACAATGACAAACCAACAGGTAGTAATCCACCTGTGCTTATGACGATGCAGTAGCCCATGTTGGTTTGCACCTCAAGTCGAGCGGCAGACTAGCCTAAGTCTTTCCACATCTGACCGAGATACATTGACAACCTCCATCCACTTCCCTCCCAAAAATTTCAAGCACTCTTTAACTCTCTTTTCAAAGTCCTTTTCATCTTTCCCTCACGATACTTATTCGCTATTGATCCCTCACCCATATTTAGCCTCGGACAGAATTTACCACCCAATTAGGGCTGCACTCCAAAACAATTTGACTTGTTGATAACACCTTGTGATGCAATAGGGTGCCGGCCCAACGGAGCTATCACCCTCTCAGGCACCCCCTTCCAAGGGACTTGGCCTAGGTCCACCACTGAGGATGCTCTTACATACTACAATTCAGGCGATGTTGTCACCCGATTTTCATTTTGGGCTCTTCCTGATTCGCTCGGTGCTACAAGGGGAACCCTTGTAAGTTTCTTTTCCTCCATTTAACTATATGCCTAAACTCAGCAGGTGTTATTACCTGAGCTGAGGTCGCAAAGTTGGAGCTAAATATTCCCTACTAGATGGGAGGACAAGAGAGCTTAAAGCAAGTTCGAGTGATGCCACATAAAGCCCACATCAGCTAACGCTAACTTCCCATCCAAGGTGACAAGATCATCACTCACTGACACACGCCACAAAAAATTTCTTGAGGTATTTCAGCCAACCACACTACATTGGGCACGGACGACCAACTCATTTACTCCTTAACATATTGCGGGGAGCGAGTTCGAATGGGATGTGACTCCCAGACAGATGTGACCTCTACCAAGGCCTCGGGTGCAAATTGCATTCAAAAACTCGATGATTCATAGGATTATGCAATTCACACTGAGTATCATATTTTGCTACATTCTTCATCATAACAAGAGCTGAGATATCCATTGCTGAGACTCGTTTCCACATATTACTGAAAAATCTGCCACAACACTGAATAGGGGCACCTGCATGACAAATGTAAGACTAAGGGCCAAAAGGAAGAAAGGAAGAAAAACACATGAAAGAAAGAGAAACATAGGTGTCTACCCCCTCACAGGAGTAGGCTCAAACACAGAACAATATTTCCGAGCCCCACACCCTTACAAAAAAGGGGGAAATGCATGGAACAACAATCAAGAAGGACTAGGGTGCCCATCCGGGGAGCTTGCACTACTTTTAATCCTTCCCGAACATTAGTCCACAACAATTATCCCTTTTCTCTATAAAGCTAGGGACTAAAAGGAAGAAGGGAAGAAAACAAGGTGAAAGAAATAGAGATCAAACATGGCTACCGGCTCACAAGGGGAGGCTCAAACAAAGCACAAGCCTTCCAAGCCCCATGCCTTTGCAAAAAGGGGGGAATTGGAGGGGACAATGATCGAGAAGGACTAGGGTGGCCACCCCAAGAGCTCACATTGTTTTTCATATTTCCCAAACACCAATCCACAATAATCCCACCATTTCTCTATAAAGCTAGCAGACAAAATGAAGAAAGGAAGAAAACAACATCAAAGAAAGAGGTATCAAACGTGCCTACCAACTCACAAGGGGAGGCTCAAATAGCGAACATGCTTCCCCAACCCCATGCCTTCGTGAAAAGGGGGAAACTGTAGCGAACAACAATCGAGAAGGACTAGGGTGGCCACCCTGGGAGCTTGCACTGTGTTTCATCCTTCCCGAACACCAATCCAAAACAATCCCACCTTTTCTCAGAAAAGATAGGGGCCAAAAGTAAGAATGGAAGAAAACAACATGAAAGAAAGAGATATCAAACATGGCTACTGACTCACAAGGGGAGGCTCAAACATAGAACAAACTTACCCAACCCTGTGGCTTCACAAAAAAGGGGGAACTACAGGGGACAAAGATCGAGAAGGACTAAGGTAGCCACCTCGGGAGCTCGCACTACATTTCATCCTTCCCGAAAACCAATCTACAACAATCCCACCTTTTCTCCATAAAGCTAGGGGCCAAAAGGAAGAAGGGATTAAAACAACATGAAAGAAAGAGATATCAAACGTGGCTACCAACTCACAAGGGGAGGCTCAAACAAAGAAAAAACTTCCCAAACCCATGCCTTTGCAAAAAGGGGGGAACTATGGGGATGAAGATTGAGAAGGACTAGGGTGGCCACCCTAGGAACTCGCACTACTTTTCATCCTTCTCGAACACCAATCCACAACAATCCCACATTTTCTCTGTAAAAAGCTAGGGAAAAAGGAAGAAGGGAAGAAAACAACACCAAAGAAACAAAAAGCCCAAGAAAAGAGAGAGGCTCAACAACACACAGAGGAGATGTTTCATAAACAAAATGAAACAAAACAAGGCACCCAATCAAAGCATCCCACATCTTCACACCCTCACACATACATTATGACACAACACCCTTTCTAGATTTACAACATAACAAACAACAATCAAACAACCAAGAAAATAAATCACAACCTAAACTTGACCACTAGAAAAGACAAGGGCCGTGATGAGACCAATGTCTAGAGAATGTTACTGAGAGGTAAATAACCCCCCCAACATGGCACAAGGCTTCAAACAAAAAATACACTAATAGCAAATCCACCCCGCTATTGAACCCCTCCGTGTACAAAACACCCAACAACATTTCCAGTGAGAAAGTCAACGGGGATCAAGAATCAAACTCCAAAGAGGAGTTGTCACAGGGCGACACTCGATGCTAGATAAATCCCCGGGCCACAAATACATCGATGGTGCAAGGCCACTAAAGAGAGGTATATCTGCAAAGCGCACACCATGAAATTGAGAAATGACCAAGTCGCACAAAAAACCCACAATCCAAAGGGAGAAACAAAGACACAGCTAGCTACTTCTTTCCTTAGAAGGGGAGTGGCTCACGTGAGGATGAGGAATTCCCTCGATGACAAAGGTAAGAGATAAGAATGCCACCTCATGCCCATTGGCTAGGAAAATTATGATATCGATGGAGCTCAGACCAAGGAAGGGGTTTTTCATTACTTGGATGCCCAACCCTTCTACGAGGGCATATCGAGGAATGTTCGAGAGGACTAGGGTGTCCATCCCAATGGATTGAACTTCTCTTCATCCATCCCATATTGACCCCACCTTGATAATTTCCCCTCACGGAATTTTTGACCTACCAGGCGCGTGTGAAACCACTCCCTCGACCCAACCACCAACAAAAAATCTAACCCAAGCAACACATAAACCACCACCACCTTTTCGAGAGAACCAACTACGGAGGCTTTCACCCTTGGCTCATGCCTTTCGATGAATAAAATATCGAGCACCACCACTATGAATGAGTCTAAATTTATCCATAATATTGCCAAAATACCTCAACTGCGGCAACCATGCCCCGCCGAACAGATCATCAAAGAGGGATCCCAAGAAACAAGCTTCTGAATCCCCTACATAAACACATTATGGGGAAGAAAAACAGAGGATGGGTGGGACAAGCACAAGCATGGATTGCAAGCACACACCAAAAAGCAAGTGTGACATCAAGACAAGCAACCAACAATGTTCCTGCCAAACACCAAACCTGCTCCCTTAGAGAGACACCACACAAGCCCACATTGAAATAAAAAACCACCCAACCTGAACCAAAAATGAAAACACCTGCTACCGATGATCCTACCATAGGTTCACCTACAGTAACCTTGTTATGACTTCTCCTTCCTCTAAATGATAAGGTTCAATGAACTTCTCATGACGTCGATAGTGGAAAACCACCATCGTCGACGTAGTCTGAACACTTCACTGAATCATTCAATTGGTAGGAGCAACAGGTGTTGTGTACAAAAGGTAGGGATGTATTCAACACGAGTTGATGACATGCGCTTACTAGGAATTCCTTATTGAAGACCAATAATTGCACTGGTCTAACCATCATGATGCAATTTGAGAAGATTTCCCGATCCTCTCGAACCAGGAATAAAAACTCGTAGGCTGCATCAATGTAGCACGTGTGTGGCCCAAAATCAAGAAAGAGCTCTCAATCTATCAATCCTTACTATGTCTAGACCTAGAAAGCTTCCCCATGTTGACTCAAATTAAGCCAAAGGCTCCACTCCTGGTGGTGCCCTTCCATCAATTCCTTTAAGTTTGAGCCTTGCAACCATTCTCCCCCCGAAACCCAAACACTCTAATTTCTTAGAAGGTGCTGGCAGAGTCCTTAGAGCAACATCCGCCAATCCCTAGCCGGCATCGTTTATGGTTGAGACTAGGATGGTAACGAATCATCTTCGAGCCCCCAAATTTTGTTCTTGATTAATGAAAACATCCTTGGAAAATTCTTTCACTGTGGCCCATCTTTCATAAATCCAATAATTTCACCTCTGAAAATGAAATATGAATGCCCTCGACAGTCCCTATTAATCATTACTCTGGTCCCAAAGGCCAACACGATAGGACTAGGATCCTATCACATAATTCCATGCTAATGTATTCAGAGCATAAGCTTGCTTTGAGCAGTCTAATTTTTTCAAAGTAGCAGCACTAGAGCCACGACCTAGCCAATTAAGGCTAGTAGCAGACGACCGACAAAAGGGATGGAAGGGTAGGTGCACACCAAGTAGGAAAATCGACCTTTACGACCCAAGATCCAACTACGAGTTTTTTAACTGCAACAAATTAAATATATGCTATTGGAGCTGGAATTACCATGGCTGCTAGCACTAGACTTGCCCTCTAGTGGATCCTCGTTAACATATTTAGATTGTACCCATTCCAATTACCAAACTTGATGAGCCCAGTGTTGTTATTTATTATCACTACCTCCCCATATCAGGATTGGGTAATTTGCACACCTGCTACCTTCCTTGGATGTGGTAACCATTTCTCAGGCTCCCTCTCCAAAATCAAACCCTAATTCTCTGTCACCCATCACCACCATGGTAGGACTATATCCTTCCTTCGAAAGTTGATAGGGTAGAAATTTGAATGAAGCATCGCCAACACAAGGGTTGTGCAATCCACTGATTTATCATGATTCACTGGAGAAGTGTGCAAGCCTGCATCGGCCTTTTATCTAACAAATGCATCCCTTCCAAAGAGTCGGGGCTTGGTGGATGTATTAGCTCTATAATTACTACGGTTATCCAAATAGTAGGGTACCATAAAAAAAACTATAACTGATTTAATGAGCCATCTGTAGTTTCATAGTCTGAATTAGTTCATACTTAGACATTCATGGCTTTATCTTTGAGACAAGCATATGACTATTAGCAGGATCAACTAGGTATCACCCTACCACTTGAAAGGGCATTCCAGATGCTCTCTTACCAAGAGCTGACTTGAACACCCATCAAGTCAAAGAGATATCAAAATGTCATGTAAAACTTTTATGCCTTGCACCTCTTGCATCCAAAGAAGGGAACAAACACAACATGCCAAGGACATGGTGAAAAAATGGGTAGACTTGCTGAGTCACAATGCACCAAGGCCACTTTGGAGTTTGCAACGTCGCCCCAACCAATAAGAAAACGAGTGATAACTTACCCACTCCCTTAGAGCTGCCTCCAAAAACCTCCACGCTCCACATCGAGGCCACCTAGGAGTCCACTTGGACAACAATAATGGTGGACCTCGATCTCCCGATCGCCTACGACAGCCTTGATGCAAAGGAAATAAATGGAGAATGACCAACCATGCAACCTCTATATTATAAATGAGCCCGAACCCTCCCCTCTCCGCACTAAGGGAACCTAGGAGTCCACCCGAACAACAATAATCGTGGACCTCGATCTCTCGATCACCTACAATAGCCTCGATGCGAAGGAAAAGGAAGGAAATAAAAAGAGGATGGCGGGCTGCAAATCCTATCTTAGAGGGGCCATACAAACCTCCCTACCCCACACCGATGCCACCTAGGAGTCCACCCATACAATAGCAACAATGGACCTCGATCAAATGATGGCCCACAACAGCCTCGATGCAAAGGAAAAGGAGGGAAATAATACAAGATAAACTGAGCCCACAACCTCCCTTATAAATGCCCCCAACCCTTCCCTCACTGCATAGAGGCCACCTAGGAGTCCACCCAGAAAGAAGCAATGATGGAACTCGATCGCATGATCGCCTATCATAGCCTCAATTCAAAGGCAAAGGAAGGAAATAAAACAAGACCGACTGAGCCCACAACCTCTCTTAGAAACTCCCCCTAACCCTCTTCACCCTGCAATGAGGCCACCTAAGAGTCCACTTGGATAGCAGCAATGGTGGACCTCGATCACTTGATGCCTTGTGGCAACCATGATGCGAAGGCAAAGGAAGAAAATAAATGCAAATCAAGAGGCTCGCTACACAATACAAGAACATATCCAAACAGGAGGAGGGATCGGGCAGCTCCACACCCCATGCACCCTACATATAGGCAACCTAGGATATTTCCCACAACTTTACCAACTAGATGATCAATACTTTTCACCTACGGCCACCTCCATGCAGAGGAGGGAGGTCAAAGTATTGCACCTCAAAATCCTTATTCCATATAGCCCCCACCATCAATGTAGCAAGCCTCCTCCCCATTGGACCATGACCGTATACACAATTCAAACAACGAATACCCATAAATGTTGTGACTTAACATTTTTAGCCGAAACATTCTACCACACATGCAAGATGCAAGGAAAAATTAGACCACTCGATCAAACATATGGGCCACCACATCTATCAAAACCTCAAAGCCAACACAACCATAGATGATGTGCACTTTGAAAGGAATGCCAACCCTTAACTTTATAATAAGGATAACAACTCCTCACATCGCCTAATGGAAAAAGCAAGCAAGAGGGAGTGGCGGGGTAGGTGGTTTACAACCAAAACCCTTCCATGTTCCTCTTAAATGCATGCATGTCAACCGAAAATACCAACACAGAAAGAGTACAAGATCAAGAAACCAACATCATAAACAACTGAACAATGAAGAGGTTATCCTTCATAGTGAGCCACACGACAACAACCCATACAACTCTGAGAACTTAGAGATAAAGGAAAATTGTTCACATATGCCTCTCGGGACAAGCATGACCAACATTACCACTCATGTGCTACCAAGTGGGTATGGAGAGAAGATGCATATTGGCCACCCTACAAACTACCCAAGGCCATTCTTCAAGTAAACCCAAAAAACCAACTCAATTACCAACCCACCTTTCACATGAAAAGCAAACCCCTCCCCACCAAATAGGGAGGAGGTTAACACTATAAGGAGGAACCAATTTCAATGGAGCCACACATGGCTACCAAACCCAATAAAAATTCTCTATTCGCAACAACCGAGGGGAACAACAATGACATAGGAATGAAAGGGTTCTAGGGCTTCCATCTAGGACCAAAATAACGTAGGCACAAAGGAGTGCCTAGAAAAATTATCATTTTTATAATTCATATGGGCACAAGGGATAAGGACAAGCATGGACAACATTACTGCTCATGTGTAACTGGGTGGGGATGGAGAGAAGATGAAAATCAGCCACCCTACAAATGACACAAGGCCATCATTCAAGAAAACCCAAAAAAACAACTCAATTACTATTACATAGTATTTTGTCACCGGCCTCGTATCCCCTGGTCCTAGGTAAAGTCACTCTTTGAATGGCATCTGATCTGTGTCATACATCAAATAATGTGTCCACATCTTCCAAATCACTCAAGAATATTAACCATGCTCATTAATCATGAATTTGACCCATTTTGCCTATGTTTTAAGATTGTTGCAAGACATCAATATTCCACCTGCGACGATAGCCTAGAGTAAACAAGAACCTTGTGACACCATCACAAGAATAAATCTATTATTAGTGATGGTCAGGTTTTAGAAATATTCACAAGTCATCAATATCCTACTTGCAACGATAGCTCTAAATACATTTTTTCCTTGCAATGTCATCTCTGAGTCTTAGTGTTTGACTCGTGACAACCCAGATATGGTGAATTAGTTCAAACATAATGCTTCTAGGTGGTTCTGGAACTAGTTGTTGGGTCAAGTAAGTTTTCCTTTCCTCATTTGAGATGGTGGTTCCACCTTTTGAGTAATCTTTGCTATGGGGTAAAATGCACGGTGTATGGAGAATGAAGATACACTCAAAGGTCTTCCCGGGACCTTCGACAGAGTGTAAGATTATCTGTAGATGTCACAAATCTATACACATAGTCATAAACAATTATCAACTATCAGAGTATGGAAAGAGGATTACCTCAAGTCTCCTTCTAGATTTGTTTGGAGATCACAATGCAGCCAAGCGGAACTCCCTCAAAGTCGGCTCCAAATCAAGTCCTGCACAAAGGAAAGACAAGCGGAATCACAGTATACAACCTTGAAAACTAATATATGAATACATGAAGAACATATAATTGCATACAACTAAACTACTCATGCAAACATGTATCAAATGAACAACTTAATGAACGATAGTATCGACACCATAGAGTAGGTAGCACAACTGCAGTTATGTATTAATAACGAAAGAGTGATTACAACCATCTGTTGCATCGGTCTTCCTTTTCCCCTTCAACTTCTCTCTCTCTCTCTCCCTTCTTACCAACTTCTTCAGATATGAGACACTTCTCAACAGTTAAGTAGGCTATCCTTTCAAATGCTCTGACCTCTTTCACAATGATCCTCACTTTGCTTATATAGCAATTGAGTTAGGTTTTCCAAGTTCCTCATGGAGTTCACTAGGGAAAAAGCAATGAACTTGCCCTAATTTTCAACTCTTTCCATTTTCCTCCTTCGTTCAAATTAGAATTTATCCAAATAGGTCGATTTTGGATGTTTCCTTACTTTTCTTGAGTAATTTGAGGAACAAATATCTATATATTTGTGAGTCAATTCGTTCCTTTGACCCTTGGAACTACATCTAGTTTCACTAAAGTTGTCCCCTGCCTAACAACTTGAGTTAGTAGGGTCACTAACGCACCCTTAGGCTTGGAAACAAGCTTTATTAGCAGGTTTTCAATGTGCAACTAGCGTTAGTGTGGAATCAAGGCCTATAATTGTGGTCTTTGCTTCAGTCATCATGTCTTTCTCCTCTGAGTTGATGAGAAGGTCAATTTTTTGTATAATAGATTCCCCCTAAAGTATGAGATCAGAGGCTACAACGATGGTTGAAATACTTTACTATAGCTATAATTTTCCCTTTTAAAAAGAGAGAGAGGATCGAAGCTTGGGGTGGAAATGGAAACCTGATACAACACATATATATATATATATATATATATATATATATATATATATATATTATATATATATATATATATATAATTGCTAAAATCATGTCCTGATTCGGGCATTTCCATGTTCAGTAGCTATGTTAGAGTGATTATCTCCAAAGAGATATGACGATATTGGTCGCCGATAAGCACAATGCAGATCCAATGTTATAATAGAATCATCCTGAAATAAATGTCTCCAAAAAGCAATATCCGCAGCTTGGGAGATGAAACAAAGTTGAAAGATGCAAGCCTCTACCTAAGGTCTTGATTTCTGCTTCACCAAACAACATAGATCGATACATGTGAATATATGCATTGACATCAAACATGCATGAAATCATCTAATTACCAGTCAAGAATGGAGACCGTTAACAGATGTGAGGAAGGCCACTGATAATGTTGATGGTCTCCAAGATGGACAATACAAACTAGCGAGTGTGAAAGATGTCTTTGTCACCGAACACTCATAGAATCACTTAACCAGGAGCCAATAATGAGAACCCTTAATCAAACACAAGGTAACTTGCCACTAATGTTTGCAAGTACCACATAATTGAATGTGTTTCTAGGTTATCTTCCTAGATAGAGTGTTGAAGTCGATAGGAAAAAACCTGTAGAAAGGTAGCCAATAATGTGTCCTATATTATTCAACATGAAACAGGCCAAGAACGATTTTTTTTTTGAGGAATCTTTTGATCATTTGGGTCTAAACAACAGAGGGCATGATGAAAGAATATGCTTGATGGGTTGATGAAGGAAACAAAAGGTTAACCCTTGAACAATAGAAGGCACGACAATGGTTTTAACCATGCAACACTAGACTCATGAACACTACAAAGTGTTAGGATACAAAGATGCAATTATATCAGAGTATTTAGGCTAAACTCATAGGATGGTAGGATTCATATTTGACAGGCCATCACAAGGAAGGTTTATCTGAGGTAGTGCCATGTTCAAGGGAATGACTTCTACCAAACCACGCTTTCTAATATGGAATACAGTTGTATTGTCCAATTTCCCCGTTTGATTAGTTTTATGAGTCCAGATGGGTAAACTCATCGATTTTTTCATTTTTAAAGAGTCTGAAAAGGGCCACAAAAAGAGTGACTCGCTACCCTATCTGATTAGTTTAATGATTCCAGACAGGCAAACTCATCGATTTTTTCATGTTTTAAGAGTCTGAAATGTATCGTAAAAAGAGTGACTCTATATCTTGTCTGTATAATTTAGAGAGTCCAGACTAGACAGCTCGGTGGTCTTTTAATATTTAGAGAGTCTGAAAAGATCATAAAGAGCAACTCCATGGTTGTCCCTTTGTCATAGTTGTTAACCGGGTGCAACAAAAGGTTTATAGTATACCCGAATCGGTTATTTTTTCGTAAGTTAATCTATTAAATCCAGATAAAGAGAAACCTTTGTTCAATAGATGTCGACCTCATTTGTTACGAGTATGAGGAGATGTACTAAACTCATTTTTCGTCGTGAACTTTTAATGAGTCATGCGATGACAAACTCAATATCTTCATCAAATTTTAACGAGTCAAATGAAGGAAACTCAGGGTATCTTTTTGAGTTTAGTGTGCGAGAAAAAAGAGGTAAAAGAACTACTCATTCCTTCTTCGTAGATTTAACGAGCCCGAAGGAGGAGAAAAACTTAGGGATTTTTCAATTTGAGAGCGAGAAATGGTCCCAAAAAAGAATGTGCTCTTGTTGCTACCATATATTTTTAACGAACTCGGTAACAAAAACTCGGGATTTTTCAGTTTAACAAGCAAGAAAATCACCTAAAAGAATTCTTGGGTCATCTTTATAAAGTTTAACGAGCCTAATGGCAAAACTCAGGATTTTTTTCAGTTTAACGAGCGAGAAAAAGTGCCTAAAAAGAATGTTCAATTGGTCTTTTTCAGTTTAATGAGCTAGAAAAAGATGAAAAAAGAGTTGCTCAGACCATTGTCGTATATGTTTAATGAGCCCAACGATGAACGGCTCGGAGAGGTTTATATTTTTTAAAGAGCAATAAAATATCCCAAAAAATGCTCTATTGAGAATTGCATGCAACTTTCATTGCTTTTCATTCCTAAAGGTACTTTCATCAAAAGCAGTAAAAAGTATAAAAAAGCAGCAATTCCTATCATATGGGTTCATGCATGATAAAAAATCATGGAGAATGGACTAATTCCTCTTTAATGATTTCAGAAAATCATGTCTCAAAAATAAATATAAGGAAATGTTTTGAGCTTTCACATGCGTCATTTTCACTATTTTGAGATTTGTGAGAGCATTTTGGAGCTAAAGAGGAGCATATTTTCTGCAGACCATTGTAGGAGATTCGGGTGACCATTCGACGTGCCATTAATCCCAAGTGAAGGCTAAAAACTTTCTCTATGCATTTCTTAACCTTTCTTGATAGTTTTATGGGTGGAATTTTGCATATCTAAGGTGCCCTAAAGCACTGTTTGCACACTAATGCCCTCCAGATGGCCTGTAGGGAGCATTAAACGCTCTGTACAAGCCACTGGAGGGTGTTAATCCTCCCTATATAGCACTAAGGGTAGTGTTAGAGCTGAAGAGTGTAGTTAAAACCCTCATGCATGGATTCTTGAAGTGTTTTTGCCCCATTTTGACTGTTTTTAGAGTTATTTTTTGCAGGTTTGGGGCTGAAATGACTCACCTATGGAGAGAATAGGACCATGATAGCTAGGAATTGCTGATGCGAAACAATCCAGAATGCATACTTGCATTGCGCTGCTGCGGGTTATATAAGTATGCAAAGTTGGAGCTAATGAAAGGGCAGGAGGATTTATTGAAATGGATTATCCATCGTTGGGATGAACACGAGCAAGTGTTTAGGATTGGAGATCAAGAGTTGGTTATTGACCGTGATGACATATATTTTTTGACTAGTTTGTCATGCCATGGGGCACAAGAAAACCTCCCCAGTGGTAAGTCAAATCCATGATCTACCTCAGAGCTGGTGCAATCCTACTGCATCCCTGAGAGCGGACTAGTCACCAATAGAGTCCCCATAGAGAGGATAAGGTCTAGGTCTATGAGGGCGGTTTTATGGTTGTTTGTGTAGTTGGTGGGGTCAAAGAGTCTACACATTGTGACAAAGGCCCAACTATTTCATGCAGTTGGCTATGTCTAGCCACAGATGTTCAACTGGTGTGAAGCAATGCTTTGCCAGTTGAAGGCAGAATTAATAGCATGCAAGACTCGTACCCAACACGGTTTTGGGTATGGTACTATCATAGTCTCATTATTCCTTGAGAGGGTACCTTTTATGTGCCCAAGGATGAGCATAAGTCCCCTGGATCCGCAGGAGCCAAGGCAGGGTCACTGGTCATCACTTGATCCTCACACAGGAGGAGGACCGATCTGGTATTTCTTCGATGAAGATTTCTTCCAGTGGCTTTGTGGCCAAATTGTGATTATTAATGACTATGCTTATGAGGGCATGGACTTTACCAGTGACCTGGACTTGATGCTACCACTCGGGACCAATTGAGATCCTCAAGGTGACAATAATTTTTTATAGTACTTTAACTATTTTTTAGCTTTTGAATGTTTATGTAATGTTTTTATAGGTGAAATAAGTACTGACATGAAACTTTTATGCTTAACACAGATGTGGTGCCATCATGAGCTGCAGGCGAACCTCGCCATATGTGATGAGGAGGCAAACTACCTACTGGAGGGGGCGATGCTGACAGTCTCTCTAAGGTTCTAAGGAACTTGCAGGGTTTGACCATAGGTGTCCCCCTCTTCCTATGAGGGAGATTCCCGCTCATAAGCAGTGGCACACAGTTGGTGTACCTAAGCATTTTCTTCTTCCTCTTTGGAGGGTAACTAGAGCGGTTTTAGCATTTTTGAAGCAATAGGCTCTTTTTAGCAGGTTCTTTGGCGTAGCCAATGAGTGTTTGTAGTTGGGCTTTTATAGCCATTTTGTACTTAAAACATCCAAGTTTTGGAATATTTTGATGTAAAATATTGGATTTTGATCTATATATATACAAAAAATTTTGGTATTTTGATGATGTAAATG
This sequence comes from Pinus taeda, assembly GCA_000404065.3. Taxonomy (NCBI): domain Eukaryota; kingdom Viridiplantae; phylum Streptophyta; class Pinopsida; order Pinales; family Pinaceae; genus Pinus; species Pinus taeda. The sequence goes on along the minus strand of APFE031493363.1, from coordinate 79,362 downwards.
TGTTTTAAATGTTTTTGTAAAATTTTTAACTCAGTAAATGTTTTACTTTTCATGCATGCTTCTATAAAGAATGAGACAAATGCCAATCTAATACATAGTTAGTTAATGAATAAACAGCTATATTTAATTCTCGAGGAACATGTTCATATGTGATTATTTCAAATCGACGTTCCAGGAGTCATACCCTTAGATAATGACACAAAAAGTTGGGATTATGAATGTGATAATAGTTTGTCAATTGCGTAATAACTAGCTGGGAGTCTAACCTAACCACCATATTAGAGATGTCCCTTGATGATGCTTTCGTGAGAAGTGAAATGACGGACATGTACTCGGAAATATTATTGGTGGCAGTACCAAGAAAGACCCCCCCGGAGCAAAATAGCTCCAACTGGGGTGTGTAGATGACCCAAGCAGCTGATGCCATGTGCCATGTGTGATGACTAGCACCATCTGCGTATCTTATGTATGCTAAAGGCAACAATGACATCTGCATTGTGAGAAGAATTCATGAGACAAGTACTCCACTAAATGAAAAAACAATCCAATCACACCAAAAAGGGAAGCAAAACTTATGAATACATAAAATTACAAAGCACATGCCCAGTGCAATAGGCATAATACTTTTTGAGATAGAGCCCATATCTGGGCTCCTTGAGCGGGACTCCTTCCCAGTCTTGCAGTTCATATGCCCCCATGGGGAGGACTTTCTTTACAACATAGGGACCTAGACAGATGGGTTGAAGCGTGCATGCCTCTAAGAGGTCATCTTTTGGATGATAGAGCAACACAAGTTCACCCTCTTGGTAAGAACGAAGCTTAACCTCTTTCACAAATTGGGATTGTACCCAGCACTTGTGAGCCTCGAGTGCCAAGATGGCATCTTGACAGGTTTTATCTAGCTGTTTAAGCTATAGGAAGCATTCTTCTTCAGTAGTAGTGCTGGGTAGGGGTTCAACGGCTATTTCCAGGGAAGGGATCTGACACTCAATGGTTTTTTCATCATCGTAAAGCTGGATCTAATGCACAACAATAGATGGATTAATTCTAGGCATTTCCTTGTGAGACCCAATAAATACATTGTATGATTCCTTAAATAGGCAGGTGGAGCTCGCAATTTCCTCAGGATTGTGATCAACTCCACTCTGGATGTTTTCCCCAATCCCTGTCTTGACAAAAATATTGATGGGAAATGATTTAGAAGTGTCGCCCATGTTTCCTTCTGCATCCAAAGTTTGGATGGTCATATAGGGTGAGGAAACGATTTCTGGTATGTCAGGGGATAGGATTTTAAGAGGCATTGTGTCCGAATCAGATATCGAAACACGATGGGGCCAATTTTCCTAATGTCACTCTCCAAAACTCATGATTTCTCGAACAACTTCGTCTGTAGGTAGGAATTGATCGAGTGGATCTAAAGGAGGAGTGGTTAGGGGAGGGGCGATGGTACCATTAGCGGTAACCAAAATGGCCAGAGATGCGGATGTGGATTGAATGGCTTGGTAGGCCAATTCAGCTAGTGACAACAGCATCTATTCTTCGAATGTGTTAAGGTCTGAAGGAGCCAGTAGGATCCATGGATCAGTCAATTCATGAGGAATAGATGAAATCATGTTGACCATTTGTGAAACCTTGGGAGGTTGACGAGGAAATCAACCCATGAGGGAAGAAGCCATCAGTGAAACGATACCTAAACTAACATAAGAGTTAGTTCCACCTCCTACTAAGGGTACGAAGCCACTTGGTAATGGTGAATAATCAGGGGTGTGGAAAGACAACTAATCTACTATAACTATCCTTCCATCCAATGGAAATAGGATTATGTGAAAGACAGTAGATATGACGGCCATCATGGCATATGTCCAAATGCAACCCAGCAAGATATTATAGTTGAATTTTTTTTCTACGACTTCTATGTCCGCCGTTACGGTTTTCCCATAAAAAGGGATGGGGAAATTGGCTAGGTATCCTTTTTGGATAAAGGTGTGGTTGTCAAAAGCTTTAAGGGAGTTCGACGATGGGGATAGGGTTGGAGAACCTAGGGCGAGCCAACATGAAGTCGGCATGACGCAGGTAGAAGCACCTTCGTCGATGACAGTTCTATGTATACCTTTACCTTTTGAAGTTATATGCACCTAGAATGCAAGTTGGTGAGAAAGGGGAGGTTTATACTTGTCCATCTCAAAAATAGCAAGCATGGAATCCTTTGGGTCAATACCACCAATAGCTGAAAGCAAAGATTTCCATTGTGTTGGACATGTTTGTAATACTTTGAGCACCGACATAGACAACGACACTTGCGCCAAATCTTCTACAATGTTGTAGTTTTGGGCGGCATGTGCAGTTGTATTGTGCATTGTGCATCGAAGTTCCCCTTTTGGGGGTCGAATTACAAGGTCTGAAACCGGCCTTTCGATATGCAAATCGTTGGGCGGAAATGGGGTTGGACTTGAGGAAGGTTCTGTTGCATGAGCAACAAGAGCTCCATAAAATTTGGCTCTTGTGGTAAGTTCTACCATTTCAAATGTGTAAACGGTAGAATATCCTTCACCAGCTGAAGGATGTTGTGAACCATCATTGCCCCCTTGTGGGGGTTGTGGTTGGTTTGCAAGAAGATTTTGTTGTTGCTGAGTGGGAAAAGGATTTATAAGGATAGCGGGGTTTTACCAGAATCCCTTTTGGCAAGGTATTCTATGCATTCTTGAAGATGTGTACAATGCCAAGTCGTGTGGTCTTTATCTAGAAGCCTTATTCTTTTCCTCGTCAGTAGGTGCAGTGGCCTTTTGTTTTGGGTTTGGCTGCTTTATTGACTACTCCTCAAAAGGAGTGGTCTTTTTCTTATTCTTCTTGTTTTTTCCACCAGATTTTTACGTAGACTGTACAAATTTTATCACGTGGTTGGAAGAGCAGTCAATTTGGTAGAGGGGTCCACCGACATCTCGGTGATGCAACCGTTGAGTTGTTTTAAAATAGCCCCAAAGGTTGCACCGACAATCTCGTCAGCGTGCACTCCAGGGTGCTGAGTGGTGGAAACATTGGGGTTGCCAAGGGCATTGGGGATTCTATCGTAAAGAGTGCCAAACTATGAATATATCAGATCTAAGTGTTGGGTACAATGTATGGATTGGGCTTCTGTGACCACACCACCTAGAGCGACATCTCTAGTGATTTGCAAGAGTAAGGACTTGCAGAACCAGTCCGTTAAGAGAAAGTCCAGGAAGGGAGCTTTGAATAACCTCCACCTACGTCTCTATTCATGTAAACCATCAAAGATGTGGGTGGTGGTATCCTGATGAAATGAAGTGAGGAGCTATGTCCCAGTTTCATAGTGGATGGGTAGCTGGAAGTGCTTTAGGAATTCCATTACTAAAGCATTGAAGGTGTTTACTAACATGCGTGGTAACTTAATATACCATTTCACTACATTTCCAATGAGGGTGCAGGGAAAAATATGTAACCGGACATTATCATCCACCATAGAGTTTGAAACACACCAAAGATGGTAGGTGGTGATATGGGTGCTTGGATCCTCCCCTTTCTTTCCATTAAACTTTGGGATGTCCATTGGTATCTTATGCAAGATCAATGACCATTGTAAGTTGTGATGGATGGAGTCATTCATCAGCTTGTACAAGTTGGGTATATCCAACATTTCCAAGAAAGGCAGAGAGTTTGGTGCCCCCAACTCAGACCATGGTGATGACGAATGACTTGAGGAGCTTTGTGCTCCTTCCATCGTTTGGTTCCTGTTATGCTCCTATACCAATAGGTGTCATATGTCATGATTGACTTGATGAGCTCTGTAATATGTTCATACCTTTCTTGTTGCAAAGGTTTTCCATATTTTCAAAAAATCAAAAAATTTAAAAAATGTATAGAGGGTATACCCTAAAAGAAAAATCAAAGGGTAAAAAGAATAAATATGGTCAAAAAATGAAAGAAAATGAACCCCAAATAAAATAGACCAAGAAAGTGTGCAAGTCAAAATGTCGTTACTTTCTCATTTTGTGTAATAAACAATTGTGTGCAGCTTGTCACTTATGCCACAATTCATGAATAGTCAAACTATTTAAACTTGGCTCATTGATTTTTCAATTTCATGCTATAGAAATGGAGAATGAATATCTAACCAAACAGTGTAATCTTGGCAGATAAGTAGGTATGTAGAGTAAATAAAGGAGCTCAACAATTTAATCTAAGCCCTTGGATGTAATAAGTGTAGATTTATATAGAAATCATTATGTAAAAGAGAAGGAAGATTTGATAAGGGTTTTCCAGTCTAAGTGAACCCAAATAAAGAAGAAAAAATGCTAGGTTAAGTAGGTAGGGTAGGTAGATGATGTTGCAGAATGATACATGTGATGAATAATGTCTCTAAATGTGTTAATCTTTCATTTTTCATTGAAAGGCCAAGGCATGCGTCACATTTAAGACAACACAAGCATAGTTACAATGATTTTACAATGATTAACTACCCTTCTCATTTTCCTTAATTATTCACTAATTTCCCCTAAGCACTAAGGTATTTTCTAAATTGGAGGGGCTCAGGGAATTTCTCTGACTTTTGGAGGGACCAGACCCTCGACCCAATAATTTCAAAAGCCTAAGTACGTAAAACCATCATTCATTCATTTTCATAAGTATTTTCCTAAAGTAAAATCCTATTTTACTTAGGAAAAATACACAATATTACATAAAACCCCCTTTTTCCACTTAAGCCTAAGTTTCAATGTATACCTGAAATGTTGTAACTTAGTGCTTTCATTTCATTTATCATATTTTCTGACTTATATTATATAACTCCCAAAAAGGTTCACCTTTTCCCGTATTATTTAAATATATGTAAAAACCCCGAAATATTAATATCCCGCCCCATTGGTTAATTATAACCATAAGTATGTTTTAACTAGGATTAACTAGTTAACACGTAACTAGTTAACAACCTAATCCCCCCACTACATAAAAAGGGATTAATTAACCCTCACAGTTAATTAATAACCTCCCTGTCCACTCACAATTACCCCGATATGATTAATTAATTTTTTAATTGTGTTGGGCCCACCGCAATTAAACTCCACCGCATCATGCCTCCCATCCACCGTCTGATCGCGCCCCCATCATCTGATGGTTTTTATTGATATTGCGTGACCCTTGGTGACCATGCGTTAACATGTGATCACCAAGTGGTTTTTACACCATACCACCACCACACGTTAGGCGATCCATGGAATCGCTAGCCTCCAGTCGAATACCACCTAACTCAAAAAGTGGTGCAATACCATACCGCTTACTGCCCTCCATAAATGACAAAACATCATTTCCTTGCTTACGTTATTTGCTCGATAAATCAAAAATACCCCGCCAACCTAGATTTTGCAGATAAAACCAAAGTAATGTCATTTTCAATGTTTTATACGGCAACTGTGTTCCCATGCAAAGTGATGTCCCAGTCAACTGCTAAAGCTTCCCAACCGCCACCTGATCAAGAAACTTGCAGCAACTCAACCCAGGACCGGTTATCTAACCTGTCATTGTACTATTCACTTCCCCATTACAGGTATTTATCCAATTTCCACTGAAACCCTGTAATTTTTGGTTTTATACTGAAAATTCCACAAGAAAGAGCTAATTTTAGTACAAGTCCAAACTTTGTTTCACTAAATAGGTTCCCAAACCCGTCGTTTGGCCTATTTTCTCACAGAAAACACAAATTCCATTTTTGAATCCACAAGAACCAAAAATGGAAACCCCCGTTGTTTTGAATATCACACCGATCAATGCCCCTCATAAGGACCAAGACTAACTGCCTCTTGCAGATAAATATTTCCAAATAAAGGACATAACCACTGACCAGGATCACCTGAAAGCCTTTTGCTAAGCCAGAAACAACTACTCTAATGGCTCAGACATCCTGGGGCTATGTGAATCCAACCTTCCCAGGTATTTTCTTCCACCAGTCCATGTTTTCCCGGATATAATTCATCAATGTTGTGCAAATTATGATCCTAACCTAAGAGTTGTTATGTCCCCAAGCCAAATAGTATTGTTCCCCATCATAGCTGCATCCATAAATGAAATGTTACAATTCTCACCTAGTCAAGACCTAACCCCCCTTTCCATGGGATATTTACTTGAAAAAGCATCTCAGTTGTCCCAATTAGAAGTAAGTCGCATCATCCAGATCTTCATGTTAGAAAAATATCAACCCAAAGGTACCCCTCCTTATGTACAAAGCTATTTTATAGAAATGGGAAAACTTATAGTAGACATGATATCTTTGCTAATGGGATTCAACACAAGTGAATACGTTGATGAGGTCACCCTAGTGTTATTATCAATTTTTAATCCTGGACAGTCCCCTGCTGTTAAATATGACTATGCCTCCTATATTTCCAATAAAATTCATGACCAATTCTTGAGATTGGACAATGAAGGAGTCTTCAAATACACCACATTTATCTATCATCTTATGTTATATTATCAGTCAGATAACTTTCCTTTCCTTGTAAATAAACTTGACACTAAAGGAAATCCAACGTCTGTTATCTTTTGGAGTCCTATTTTCCATAAATCCCTTGAGTCCCCTTATAGCTACAATGAGTTCGTTGATCTATTTGTGCATCTTGCAACCACTTCGTTAATAGGAGTTTCCCCTCCGAGGATCAGTGGTGATATAAAGAAGATCCTCCATCTCTCTAGACACTACAGAATAGGTGATTGGTACCTATACAAGAACCATACAAAAATTAGGATCTATGGGTGTGAGCTCTGCCCCTTTAAGCTACGAAAATATGTTTCAATGAGACTGTTTGCATTGGAATACTTCAGGAAGATGTTGCATACAAACTTAGTCCATTTTTGTAATGCCAAAAGGAAAGCTTAGCTTAGAATCAAGAATCAATTATGCCCTTATATTTTCAATCATAGAGAAGCATGGAGAGAAGAAGAAAATTTTTTAGAAGATCATCTGACAAAAGAGTTTTGGGTGGGTACCATATGACACTAATAGATTTATATGTGATAGAAGAATGAAGAACAGGTTGTCACCATACATACATCATAGGATCCTAGAAATTGAACAACTTGCAAATATGGATGAATGGAGGGAGGGGACCCTAATAGAAGATGTTAGTGAACATGTCAATATAGAAAATGCTATGAGAGATCTTGTGAAAACCCTTGACCTGGATTCTTTTGGGTAGGTATCATTCGATCTATCTTAAAGGTGAAAAATTGGTACATCCATTGTTGGAACCTCTCAGCAACATTCGCAGGAAATCAGCATATCAACCAGAGGAACAACTAAAGGCAAGGAAGTAGAGACCACAGAACAACGTACAATGTCAAAGCAGCCTGAAACTTTCAAAGAACAGGTCCAAATTCCAACTGCTCCAACTCAAACCAATGTAGAAGGACCTCCAAGCTTGCAAACCCCTCTAAATGAGGAAAAAAATAAAAAGAAGGACAAGGAAACTACTACCCCTGCCAGTGGACCTACAAGGCAGCCTGGGAGGAACATCTACTAGCTCACAAAGGCAAGAGTTAGAAAGACAACATAGTGTAGAAGTATCATCCCTCAGGCCACCAGGTAAAGAGGCCTCAGATATCAAGAAAACATTCACATAAATAAATGCTAGAAATGATCCATTGAGGCTTTAAATTTACATCAATATTTAAAAATGGACCCCACAAATCAGCAAAGATTAATGTCAACCTATGACATTAAAGAAGGCAAGATGATAATGAGCTACTTCAAGCCAAAAGTACAACAACCTCAATCAACAACAGACTACCTCAGAACGAATTTCGAAGTCTTGGAAAAAGATATTCATCCTTTGGATCAAATTGAACTGCACAAGCAAACTGGAGAAATTGTCTATTCAACCTTGACTGGTAAGGCAATGATGGCCCACAGGCTACAAAATTCATTGGATAGTACAACTTCCCAACTAAAATTAGAAAAATCCTCCTGTCGGGTTGAAAATAACAAAATAAAATCATTAGAAGAAATCATCATTGGATTGGGACATGATCCCAAATATGTGAAGGGTATAGAAGCATTAATAAAAAAGAAGGATGAAGATATCGCTGCCTTGAGGAAGCAGCTAAAGCTGCCTCCTTCAAGGCATCCACAAACTGCTGAGGTCATAAAGCAAAACCTGGAGAAGAGATATGGATCTCCTCTTAAAACTAAATGAAAGATAGAATGAAACAGAGCAGGAATTAGAAAAAGCATTGAAGAACAAGCAAGGAGAGTCAACCTATCAGCCTCCTGATGTAATACCAATAGTCTCAACAACAGTCCCTTCTACACTTGGAATAACACTAGCTTCAAACATCCCAACAACCACAACAGAGATGGTCATAGGTACAACAATAGCATGAACAACACAGAGAAGTAGCGCTAATTTGAGCACAAAAGAGCTAATAAAGTCAATGGAAGACATTAAACTACAAGTTTCAGAGCTAAAACAGGTAAAAGAACAATTTGCTAAGATGGAAAGAAACTATGATCTCTCAAAGATAAACGTTGTGGAGAAAATAAGGGAGATTAAAGCATTAGAAAATAAAGTGAAAACATTAGAAAAAGATCTCACTTTTGACAAGCCTCTGGCAGAGATCAAGAAAAATTCTTTGGGCCAACATCACTCAATCCATAAATGATGTTTGGCCATCCATTCAAGTAAATTTTGAACAGATTGATCTAGTGAAGACAGCACAGGAAGAAATTCAAAAAACAAAAGCACAATTAGGACAAATTCCTGATGAAGCCAATAGACTCATACATTTTTTTAATACCAAGAAAAATGAACAACTGGAAGCACTTGACATCACAGATAGAACAGAAACCATTTTAGAAATCAAAAGGGTGCTAACCAAGAAAGCTTTGATGTATAATTTAGAGAGAAGATGTCATGATATGCAGGTAGAGATTAATTCTTTCATGGAGAAGTTTTCCATTTTGCAAAATAAAGGGCTACCAAGTCCTTTAGTGATTAATGATAGATTAATGAAGAATAGAAATTATATAGATAAATTGAATAAATATGCTGGCAATCGAGCTAGTTCATGAACAAGTGCATCAGGAATAAAAGCACTCCCCATAAGCCAAGTTCTCTATGACAGCTTAGAGAATTTTATTCTATGTCTAGCATGAGCTGAAATACTTGTTCCCAATTCAGCCCACATTTTTCAGATATACAGAAATTGATGAGACCCTCAGAAAGCTTCAAAAAATGAAAATAGCACAGCCAAAATGGTGGGAAGAAATGCTTGAAATTTTGTAATTTATCTGTGGTAAAAAGGTAAATTTTGATTTTTACTCCAGTCAAAAGGGTAAAAGAGGATGAACAGGGATCAAACAGGTTGAAGTGTATCAGAACAGGGTAAAGAGTATTAGTCAAAACAAGGCAGCCAACACAGAGTTACTAAAGAAGATAGTAGCAAGCCAAATCATAGGGCCTGCCTCCAGCACACTCAGCAAGAATAGGAACAAAACAACATCAGTTTACCTTTCTCCTATCTTCGAGATTAGTTGTCTCTATTTATTGTAACTTATTATTAGTCATCCTAGAATATATCTCACTCTGTTACGAGATTTTTTTGTAATTTTGTTTGTAATTTTTTTTGTATAAATACTCTCTCAATTGGAGTATTGAGTGTGGATTCATATACATCAGTGTAATACTAATTATTTTGGAATAAAGTGCTATTGGACCAACTTTTGTATGCCTTGTTGAATAAAGAATTGATGCAAAGGATTTTCCATAGATTTCTCGAATAAAACACTAGATCAATAAGTCCTCTATACCTTGTGTTTTAAAGTTTTCCTTGTTTCTTATATCATCTATGTTTCATATCTAAATGATAAATGAAAAAGAGTAGTTTAGAATATGCTTGATTGCACTCTGTTTTCAATCATTATTATTCTCTATGTTTTCTTCTGAATTAGGATATATAGTGAAATCTTAAGTGCTCCTGTTTTCTAGTTCATTCATTTTGATTATTTATTAAAAAATACTTAACTGCTCTTTATTAGTAATCATTCAAATTCCCTTTTTCAAATAGGTTGAAGTATTCTTAACTACCCTTCACCCATTTTGAAATCATTCCATTTATTATAAGTCTTCATTTGTTCCTTGTTTGACCATCTTGCCCTATGAAACCATCCTTTGTTAAGAAACATAATCCAGTTAAACCATTTTCTTTGACTCCATTAGCCCAATGGCCTAAACTAGTCAGTCCTACCCCTCCGCTGTTGAATCTCACCACCCAAACTCAAACAAAACTCCTAAACCTCATAACTAGCCTAATATCTTTCAAAACAAAGCTAAAACTTAAAGAGAGAGCCCTCTCTGGATACATATTGGCTAGATTCTGTATCTAAAAGATTGGTTTTTCGTTACCTCGGACCCCTTTCCCCTTATTACAACTTCTTGGAAAATCTGAGTGATAACATAGTAGTGACTCCAGTGGGGAAAAAACAGTTTGTTTGTTTGTTTTTATTGTTTGATTTATAAATTACAGACTGAGCCTGAATTTAGCCAGGTAGCCTTTGAACTGCTCTTCTTTGCAAGTGCATATTAGATGAATGTTGCTTCAGTCTATCTCTGGTTTGGTTTCTAAACTTAACATCTAATTTCCAAAAATTCCACCACTTCCTAATGTCAAATGAATCTTTAAGAAAGTTTAAATCTTATATCTATAGCCTCGTAAAGAAATCATAGAATTTGTTTTGAAAATTCATAAAAAAGCAAAATAATCATAAAATACTCAAAATTTGGCTTCCTAGAGAACTAACTTTTTCTTTAGAATTGTTTTACAGGTTTAGATCTGATCTATGATGGTGTATAGTGATCATACACACAAAGGTTAAAATCATCCACCTAGTGACTCCAAATAAATTTCACAATCAAGACTCCACTGGAGAAATCAACCTGAAAGAGTTGTGTGAAAAGATCAGGATTTTAACTTGGATTGTTATCCAAGACATTATGTTCTTTCTAAATTGATAGAGTTTTCCAATGTATATTGTATTTTAGAGAAGATTTTAGATTAATTATTTAATTATTTTCCTTTGGAAATTGTAAATATATATCATCCTTTTGAATCTTATGATGATCACTTTCCAATCAAGAAGCCTCAAATACTCAAGACTCCCCTACTAAAAGAATCCAAAGTTGTTGAGAACCTATCATGACCCAATTTTAGCATTAAGTGTCTTCAAGATGAATTTAACAAATCAACGCAGGTATGCTCCTTTGGACAGGTCAAAGATTCCAAGTTTTCCAAACCTTTTACCCAAATTTGATTGGTCAAAAAATCTTCCATTATTTAAAGATGAAATAGGAGATGATGCTGCATTACAATTATTAAAATTTCATATGCACATTCGAAAGCTTAAGGTCAAATTCCATGAAGATTGTCTTATGAAAATATTTATGGTAACTTTAGAAGAAAAAGCTAGATCTTGGTATGAAAATTTACCAACCTCTAGCATATGTTCTTTAAAGCATTTTCATGCTGCATTTCATGACAAATACAAGGAAAGTTATTCATCTCTATTGCTAATTCAAGACTGTTGTGACAATTTTGAAAGTTTTATTCAATATCTTGAAAATTACTATGATGATGATCAGTTCATGGATCATGAAATATTAGAGGTTTTAGAAGAAAAGCCTTTTCAAAAAGTGGAAGCCTTGCTTGAATTATCTTCCCCTCAGAAAGAAAAAGATGATGTATGTTGTTCAGAAACCCATGAAGTTTCCCCACAGGAAACAATTCTTGCAGCACAACAAACTAATCAGAATAAAGAAGAAATTCAGTTCTCTGAAATTGCTCAAATAGAAAACAATAATGAAAACCAACAACAGTCCAAAGATCTGGAGTTAGAGGTGATAGAGCTTAAAAGTATTGAACCACAAGACCATCTTCAAAAAGTAGTGGTTTCTTGAGAAATTAAAGACCAGCCAAATTTATTTGATGAAAACCATGTCACAAATTTTCTTTCCTTGCATGTAAATGAAATAAGACAACATACTTTGATAGATCTTGATCTTTCATCTAAAATTAATGAGAATTTGCAACTCCCTTGCAAGCTTCTATATGACAAAGATAATGATAAGGATTTTCCTGTTGTATGTGATAAGTTTGTTATATTTGATGAAGATCAAGAGAATTCAGGGCATTTGGTTACAGTACACAATAAGGAGGAGAAATAATTGGCCAATTACTTAAATCAAGCAGCAGTTTGGAATGAGGTTTGTTTTCTTGGTACAAATCATCCAAAAGATCTTATATGGCAGGATTACCATTATCCTTTGTTCAATATATTGCAGCCTTCAATACAAGAAGAGATTAAGAATCATGAATAAATTTATGCTAATTCCAACTACCATAGATCAGAAGATAGATTTATAAAGCAATATGTTGAGGAGAAAGCTCCCAATCTAATGTGTGGGTTTCATGACATTACTTATTTTGATGATTTGCCCAAATATGATCAGTATGATGATAATTATGTTCTTCAAATCCAAACTAACTTTACAGAGCAATCAGAGGCTAGTTTGGGGGATAAGGAAATCCAGTTTCACCAACTTGAGAATAGTGATCAGCTTGTTCATTTCAGCCATGAAAGTGAGGAAGAAAATGCAGAAAATTTGGAAATAAGTGAAGCTTATTTACCTCTTTATTTTGAATCATTTCAGGTTTTAAAGGGAATGTGGTATCAAATCTCTAAAGAGAAGGGTAATAAGCTTGTAGAAACTTATGAAGTTCCATTTAAACCTATATGTAATAAGTTGCATCAATCCTTCCAAGTTTTTCATGATCCCATAACTGATGAGTTTGATAAGGAATGCAATCATAATTTTTCTGCATCAACAGACTATGAGAGTCAAAATCAAGATGATAATGGTTTCACTAGCTAGACATTTCAATCAATAGGAGTATCATCACAATGCTCATCTGAAAGTATATAGGGTGGTAAATATGTAAGTGACATTTTAGTTTCATGGCATGAAGGCTATCCAGAACATTTATATAGTTGTTTGAATCTGTTTAAAAATAGTGTGCACATTTTGGAGGATCCTTTTGTACATTTTTTGGAGCCTACAAAGGAAAGCCAATATTTACTTATCTTATCTTTGGTTGACAAGGGTATATTTGACTTTAGGATCTCAGTTTCAATCACAAACAAGCCCAAGCAACAAAATCCATCAACATATATACTCCTTGAGTGGTTGCATTGGTTGTTTTCATTTTACCTAACCAACAGTTAGAAAGCTAATTAGAGTAAGTAGGTAGGATTTTAGTCTGATTTAATTCAGTTTTCAGTAGATTATGAAATAAATCCTTAAATATTTGAATCCAATCAAAAGGCCTTAAGATCTTGATGATTTACTAATTTGGTTTCAAGGTTGCAGCACCTTTTCGTTTCAGGCTAGATCTCAAGTGTAGCAGGAAAAGGTTAAAAAGATTTTTAATAAAAAGACCAAGGCTGAAGATTCCTACCTAAGTGACAAGGTGATCAAGTGGGATTCAAGAAGGGATAATAAAGGTTTTGTGTTGATTGGATGGTAATTTTGGAGTTTAAGCTCGAAGAGAAGGCCCTAAGCTTCAGGAGAATCATTGTCATACATATAATAAAGTAGCAGAAGAAGATTACAGAGCACAGTCAAACTCATTTAGAGACCACCTGATCTACTATTCTTAACTTTCCACTAGGAAAAGCCATCCCCAAGTGGAGCCAGTGTTATGCTCCTATACCAATAGGTGTCATATGTCATAATTGACTTGATGAGCTCTGTAATATGTTCATGCCTTTCTTGTTGCAAAGGTTTTCCATATTTTCAAAAATTCAAAAAAATTAAAAAATGTAAAGAGGGTATACCCTAAAAGAAAAATCAAAGGGTAAAAAGAATAAAGATGGTCAAAAAATGAAAGAAAATGAACCCAAAATAAAATAGACCAGGAAAGTGTGCAAGTCTAAATGCCACTACTTTCTCATTTTGTGTAATAAACAATTGTGTGTACCTTGTCACTTATGCCACAATTCATGAATAGTCAAACTGTTTAAACTTGGCTCATTGGTGTTTCAATTTCATGCTATAGAAATAGAGAATGAATATCTGACCAAACAGTGTAATCTTGGCAGATAAGTAGATAGGTAGAGTAATAAAGGAGCTCAACAATTTAATCTGAGCCCTTGGATGTAATAAGTGTAGATTTAGATAGAAATCATTATGTAAAAGAAAAGGAAGATTTGATAAGGGTTTTCCAATCTAAGTGCATCCTAATAAAGAAGAAAAAATGCTAGGTTAAGTAGGTAGGGTAGTTAGATGATGTTGTAGAATGATACATGTGATGAATAATGTCTCTAAATGTGTAATCTTTCATTTTTCATTGAAAGGCCAAGGCATGCATCACATTGAAGACAACACAAGCAAAGTCACAATGATTAACTTCCCTTCTCCTTTTCCCTAATTATTCACTAATTTCCCCTAAGCACTAACGTATTTTCTAAATTGGAGAGGCTCAGAGCATTTCTCTAACTTTTGGAGGGACCGAACCCTCGGCCTAATAATTTCAAAAACCTAAGTACTTAAAACCATCATTCATTCATTTTCATAAGTCTTTTCCTAAAGTAAAATCCTATTTTACTTAGGAAAAATACACAATATTACATAAAACCCCTTTTTTCCACTTAAGCCTAAGTTTCAATGTATACCCAAAATGTTTTAACTTAGCGCTTTCATTTCATTTATCATATTAATTTCTGACTTATATTATATAACTCCCGAAAAGGTTCACCCTTTCTCGTATTATTTAAATATATGTAAAAACCTTGAAATATTAATATCCCGCCCCATTGGTTAATTATAACCATAAGTATTTTTTAACTAGGATTAATTAGTTAACCCGTAACTAGTTAACAACCTAATCACCCCACTGCATAAAAAGGGATTAATTAACCCTCACAATTAATTAATAACCTCCCTGTCCATTCAAAATTACTCCGATATGATTAATTAATTTTTTAATTGTGTTGGGCCCGCCGTAGTTAAACTCAACTAAATCACACCTCCCATCCACCGTCTGATCGTGCCCCCATCATTCGCTAGTTGTTATTGATATCGCACGACCCTTGGTGACTACGTGTTAACGCGCGATCACCAAGCAGTTTTTACACTGTACCACTACCACATGTTAGGCGATCCATGGAATCGTTAGCCTCTAGTCGAATACCACCTAACTCCAAAAGTAGTGTGATCCCGTACCGCTTACCACCCTCCACAAATGACAAAACATCATTTTCCTACCTACGTCATTCACCCGATAAATCAAAAATACCCTGCAAACCTAGATTTTGCGGATAAAACCAATGAAATGTCATTTTCAATGTTTTATATGGCAACTACGTTCCCATGCAAAGCGACATTCCAGTCAACTGCTAAAGCTTCCCAGCCGCCACCTGATCAAGAAACTTGTAACAACTCAGCCCGGGACAGGTTATCCAACCTGCCATTATACTGTTCACTTCCCCATTACAGGTATTTATCCAATTTCCATGGAAACCCTATAAGTTTTGGTTTTATACTGAAAATTCCACAAGAAAGAGCTAAATTCAGTACAAGTCCAAACTTTGTTTCACTATATAGGTTCACATACCTATTGTTTGGCTTATTTTCTCACAAAAAACCCAAATTCCATTTTTGAATCCACAAGAACCAAAAATAGAAACCCCCGCTGTTTTGAATATCACACCGATCAATGCCCCTCATAAGGACCAAGACTGTCTGCCTCTTCCAGACAAAGATTTCAAAAAAAAGGATATAACAACTGACCAAAATCACCTGAAAGCCTTTTGCCAAGCTAGAAACTACTACTTGAATGGCTCAAACATCCTGGGGCTGTGGGAATCCAACCTTCCCAGGTATTTTCTTTCATCAGTCCATGTTTTCCAGGATATAATTCATCAATGTTGTGCCAATTATGATCCTAACCTAAGAGTTGTTATGTCCCCAAACCAAACAGTACTATTCCCCATCACAGCTGCATCCATAAATGAAATGTTACAATTCTCCCCCAGTAAAGACCTTCCCCCTTTCCATGGCATATTTACTTGAAAAATAATCTCAGTTGTCCTAATTAGAAGTAAGCCGCATCAGCCATACCTTCATGTTAGAAAAATATCAACCGAAAGGTCCCCCTCCTTATGTATAGAGTTGTTTTACAAAAATGGGAAAAATTATAGTAGACATGATATCTTTGATAATGGGATTCAACACAAGTGAATATGTTCATGAGGTCACCTTAGTGTTATTATCAATTTGTACTCCTGGACAGTCCCTGCTGTTTAATATGACTATGCCTCTTATATTGCCAATAAAATTCATGACCAATTCTTGAGATTGGACAATGCAGGAGTCTTCAAATACACCACATTTATCTATCATCTTATGTTATATTATCAGTCAAATAACTTTCCTTTCCTTGTAAAGAAACTTGACACCAAAGGAAATTCAAGGTCTGATGTCTTTTGGAGTCCTATTTTCCATAAATCCCTTGAGTCCCCTTATAGCTACAATGAGTTCGTTGATCTATTTGTGCATCCTGCAACCACTTTGTTAATAGGAGTTTCCCCTCCTAGGATCAGTGGTGATATAAAGAAGATCCTCCAGCTATCTAGACACTACAGAATAGGTGATTCGTACCTATACAAGAACCATACAGAAATCAGGATCTATGGGTGTGAGCTCTGCCCCTTTAAGCTACGAAAATATGTTCCAATGAAACTATTTGCATTGGAATAATTCAGGCAGATGCTGCATACAAACTTAGTCCATTTTTGTAATGCCAAAAAGAAAGATCAGCTTAGAATCAAGAAACAGTTAGGCCCTTATATTTGCAATGATAGAGAAGCATGGAGAAAAGAAGAAAATTTTTTAGAAGATCATTTGAAATAACAAAAGATTTTTGGGTGGGTACCATATGACCCTAATAGCTTTATATGTGATAGAAGAATGAAGAACAAGCTGTCACCATACATATATCATAGGATCCCAGAAATTGAACAATTTGCAAATATGGATGAATGGAGGGAGGGGACCCTAATAGAAGATGTTAGTGAATAGGTCAATATAGAAAATGCTATGAGAGATCTTGAGAAAACCCTTGACCTGGATTCTTTTGGGCAGGTATCAATCAAGCTATCTCAAAGGTTAGGAATTAGTACATCCATTGTTGGAACCTCTCAACAACCTTCACAGGAAATTAGCATATCAACCACAGGAATAGCTAAAGGCAAGGAAGTAGAGACCATAGAACAGCCTACAATGTCAAAGCAGTCTGAAACTTCGAAAGAACAGGTTCAAATGCCAACTCCTCCAACTCAAACCAATGTAGAAGGACCTCCAAGCTTGCAAACCCCTCTAAATGAGGAAAGAAATAAAAAGAGGGACAGGGAAACTACTACCCCTGCCAGTGGACCTACAAGATAGCCTGGGACAAAAAGGCAAAGATTGAACCCTCTTTTAGAAGAGTAAATAGTTAAAGAGACTATAAATAGTCAAAGAGAAGAAAGGGTAGTTAGCCAACAAACTTTCCCATTGGGAGGAACATCTACTAGCTCACAGAGGCAAGAGCTAGAAAGACAACATAGAGCAGAAGTATCATCCCTCAGGCCACCAGGTAAAGAGGCCTTAGATATCAAGAAAACATTCAAAGAAATAAAGGCTAGAAATGATCTATTGAGGTTTCAAATTTACAATCAATATTTAAAAATGGCCCCACAAGTCAGCAAAGATTATTGTCAGCCTATGACATTAAAGAAGGCAAGATGATAATGAGCTACTTCAAGTCAAAGGTACAATAACTCAGTCAGCAGCAGACTACCTCAGAACAAATTTGGAAGTCTTTGCAAAGGATATATATCCTTTGGATCAAATTGAACTGCACAAGTAAACTAAAGAAATGGTATATTCAACCTTTACTAGTAAGGCAATGATGGCCCACAGGCTACAAAATTATTTGGATAATACAACTGCCCAGCTAAACTTAGAAAAAGCCTCCTCTTAGGCTAAAGATAACATAATAAAATCATTAGAATAAATCATCATTGGATTGAGACATGATCCCGAAGATGTGAAGGGTATAGAAGCATTAATCAAAAAGAAGGATGAAGATATTGCTACCTTGAGGAAGCAGTTAAAGCTGCCTCCTTCAAGGCATCCACATACTACTGAGGTCATAAAGCAAAAATCTGAAGAATATATGATGGATATCGTCTTAAAACTAAATGAAAGATTGAATGAAATAGAATAGGCATTAGAAAAAGCACTAAAGGACAAGCAGGGAGAGTCGACCTCTTAGCCTCCTGATGTAATACCAATAGTCTCAATAGCAGTCCCTTCTACACTTGGAACAACACTAGCTCCAAACATCCCAACAGCCACAGCAGAGGTGGTCACAGGTACAACAACAGTAGGAACAACACAGGGCAACAACGCCAATTTGAGCATAGAAGAGCTAATAAAGTCAATGGAAGACATGAAACTACAAGTTTCAGAGCTAAAATAGGTAAAAGAATAGTTTACTAAGATAGAAAGAAACTATGATCTCTCAAAGATAAACGTTGTGGAAAAAACAAGGGAGATTAAAGCATTAGAAAATAAATTGAAAACATTAGAAAAAGATCTCACTTTTGACAAGCCTCTGACAGAGATCAAGAAAATGCTTTGGGCCAACATCACTCAATCCATAAATGATGTTTGGCCATCCATTCAAGTAAATTTTGAGCAGATTGATCTAGTGAAGACAACATAGGAAGAAATTCAAAAAACAAAATCACAATTAGGACAAATGCCTGATGAAGCCAACAGACTCATACATTTTTTGAATACCAAGAACAGTGAACAACTAGAAGCACTTGGCATCACCGATAGAAGAGAAACCATTTTGGAAATCAAAAGGGTTCTAACCAAGAAAACTTTGATGCAGAATTTAGATAGAAGACGTCATGATATGCAGGTAGAGATTAATGCTTTCATGGAGAATTTTTCCATTTTGCAAAATACAGGGCTGCCAAGTCTTTTAGTGATTAATGAAAGATTAATGAAGCATAGAGATTATGTAGATAAATTGAATAAATATGCTGGAAATCAAGGTAGTTCACCAACAAGTGCATTAGGAATAAAAGCACTCCCCACAGGCCGAGTTCTCTATGATATCTTAGAGAATTTATTCTATGTCTAACATGAGCTGAAACACTTGTTCCCAATTCAGCCCACATTTTTCAGATATACAGAAATTGATGAGACCCTCAGAAAGCTTCAGAAAACGAGAATACCACAGCCAAAATGGTGGGAAGAAATGCTTGAAATTTTGTAATCTATCTATGGTAAAAAGGTAAATTATGATTTTTACTCCAGTCAAAAGGGTAAAAGAGAATGAACAGGGATCAAACAGGTTGAAGTGTATTAGGACAGGTAAAGGGTATCAGTCAAAATAGGGAAGCCAACACAGAGTTACTAAAGAAGACAAAAACAAGCCAAATCATAAGGCCTGCCTCTAGCACACTCAGCAAGAATAGGAACAACACAAAATCAATTTACCTTTCTCCTATCTTCGAGAATAGTTGTGTCTATTTTCTTGTAACTTATTCTTAGTCATCCTAGAATATATCTCACTCTGTTATGAGATATTTTTTGTAATTTTTTTTTTGTGTAAATACTCCCTCAATTGGAGTATTGAGTGTGGATTCATATACATTGCTATAATACCGATTATTTTGGATTAAAGTGTTGTTGGACCATTTTTTGTATAGCTTGCTAGATAAAGAATTAATGCAAAGGACTTTCTACAGATTTCTCGAATCAAACACTGGATCAATAAGTCCTTTATACCTTGTGCTTTAAAGTTTCCCTTGTTTCTTATATCATCTATGTTTCATATCTGAATGATAAATGAAAAAGAGTAATTCAGAATATGCTTGATTACACTTTGTTTTCAATCATTATTATTCTCTATGTTTTCTTCTGAATTAGGATAAACGGTGAAATCTTGAGTGCTCCAGTTTTCTAGTTCGTTTATTTTGATTATTTATTAAAGAATACTTAACTGCTCTTTATTAGTAATCATTCAAGTTCCATTTTTCAAATAGGTTGAACTATTCTTAAGTGCCCTTCACTCATTTTGAAATCATTCTATTTATTCTAAGTATTCATTTGTTCCCTATTGGACCATCTTGCCCTGTGAAATCATCCTTTGTTAAGAAACCTAATCTAGTTAAGCCATTTTCTTTGACTCCATTAGCCCAATGGCATAAACTAGTCAGTCCTACCCCTCTGCTACTGAATATCACCACCCAAAATCAAAGAAAAACTCCTAAACTTCATAACTAGCCTAATATCTTTCAAAACAAAGCTAAAACTTAAAGAGAGAGCACTCTCTAGATACAGATTGGCTATATTCTGTATCTAAAATATTGGTTTGTGGTTACCTTGGACCCCTTTCCCCTTCTTACAACTTCTGGGAAAATCTGAGTGATAGCAGTTCCCAATATTATACATGGGTTACATGGTGTAGTAGTTGCTTTGAGGTATAGTGTTGTAGAGTGGATTTCCATGAGGATTTTGATACTGGGGTATAGAATTTCCCCCAGGATAAGCAGTGCCCCCTTGACTCATTTGAATATGTGAGTAGGGTGCCCCCGTGGATTGGTAGGGAGTCGCTTGAGGATTCCTGCCCGACACAGAACTAACCATTTGTCCTTCATTGATAGAGGAAATGCCCACATCAATTAGAAACTAACCATGCATGCCTACGAATGGAGGGGGAATCGTTACATTTCATGCCAACATGCGCATAGTGGAACCCCCCCCAAGTATATGGATGGAGCGGCCGACCATGTTGTTGGTAGATGGAACCGCACCCATAGTGCCATATTTAGCGTTATAGAGAGTGTTGTATGTGGCACTTGTCGAAGGTATGTAGTTTGACACAAAAGGAGTGGAACCCAACATTGGCCGGGTCCCGCTCGTAGAGGGTGTCATGTGGGTGGTTGTACTTGGGACAAATGGGATAGTGGGGTTCGCCATTGATGGTGTTGTGATGACTGTCGGTTGGGGAAGTGGCGGAGGACCAAAAGCGTCCACAAAGTTCCACAACCCATTAGTTGTTGATAGGATAGATGGAAATGTTATAACTATCAAAGCAGGAAGTACAGGTACCACGGGAGCCAAGACAAGTTCCAGTGGATTTGTGAGCGGAGGGTTAAAGGGAGAAAGGAATCCTTCAATAAAGAAATCCTCTGACAAACTTTAATTGTCGGTTGTCCAAACAGATCTTGTGTGAGATCTAGGAGTTGATCCCCTGAAGATGGGGAATCCATTTTAGTGGAACTCGGTGGATCTTCCATAATGAGTGGAGGAAGTCCTAGCAATCTTCTAGATTGATGACGATGTTTGGATGTAGCCACAGTGACTGTCAATTTTTATCAATAATTTTTATCATGATATTTGTTAAAGTCTCAAAATGATAACACACCCGTGCCTAAAAATATAAAAAATACACAAAATGGGTCAATCAACAAACATAGGGAAATTTCCCTGTCTGATAAGCACCAATCACCAGAGATGAAACCTAGTATCTCAATGAATAATAGAGAAGGATGGCCAGATGTATGGTTACGATTACTCTAGAGCTTCGCCTAAACCTTGGATTGAGGAGCCAAGTACTCTCGTGAAGACAAGCACCCTCCCAAAAATTGAAGACAGAGTAGATCCATTCGTGTTTGGTACCAGGACAGCCCATCATAGTCACCTTGTGTAAGTCCCTAAAATTTTGGCCACTAAAGATACCTTATATCACAGACACCACCGGAGGGGACATAGTCGTAGATAGCATGTTGTGTGGGCAGGATACCTGAGTCTCCAACTCAGTTTCAAAATACCTGAAGGGATCCCCAATACACAGAATACCCAAAGGATTTGTAAGAGAAGGCGGGCTACCTTCACTTACAGTCCGATGTTGTCTCATATTTTTCTCCGCTTTTTCTGGAGTGCTCCCGATAGTATGAGTGTAGAAGGAATTTTTCTCTCTTTTAATGACACTAGTTTGGTTTTCAACCTTGGCAGTTTGCTCACACTGCTTAGCCCAAGATCCTAGCTTGCACTAATGTTTGTTTTCTCAACAAAGATTTACTAATTGATTTTAGGTAAATTTTATGTGTACTTGATTATTGTCTTCGATAGGGGAGTTGACATATGAAATTTGATGAGACTCTGACTGGATAAGTCATGCACAAAATAATTCTTTGAAAATTTTTCAATTCGATGAAAACAAGTTGTATTCTACATATTCATATTCGTTCCATGCATCTTAGTCATTTAACACTTACATAACCAAAAGACTTTTTTCCGATGTTTCTTAACAACTACTTGAAACCAAAATAAAGCAACTTTATAACCAGTTAAACAAAAGGATGAATCAAAATTGTGAGTTTCTTTCAGAAAAAATGCTTTTGAGAAAGAAAAACAAAACTTTTTTCCAAAAAATAAATTTCTAGGACACCTATTTTGCTGAAAAATGCAGCTATAGATCTTAGTTCAGTCCATGAGAAGGCTTCCTATCCCTTTTGGCTTCTATTAGCCTCCTGCTACAGTAGGTTACTCATCTTTCATGATTAACATTTTTACATGCCAAATATGTCATTCTTTGCATACTGCAATGTTCCATATTTACTACAGAGGCCAAAGAAGGATGCCATGAGAATGTGCCAATTCAAGTACCACTGCTATGTTCCAATTTTGATCTACTATTCCATTTTGAAGAACTTTCGGTTAAAGGGAGGTCCAAATAGTTTAATCTTGGTCTCTCTAGGGTTCAATTTCCCGTTTTAGAATATAGAGAATGAATATAGGTCCAAACAGCTTAATCTTGGCAGATTCTTAGACAGGTAGAGAAGCAAGGGCGCTCAACAGCTTAATCTGAGCCCCTGGATGAAATAAGTGTAGATGTAGATAGGAGGATAGTAAAAGAAAAAGTTGAAAAGCTGGGTTTGCTAGCTCAAGTGCACCCAATCCAAAAAGAAGAAAAAATGGTAGATAACTAGGCTGGGTAGGTAGTTTTGTGGCCGCAGAACCAATGATTGTGATCAGTTTTGTGTTTTCAAGTGCTATATCTATTTAAATCACAATTGCAAGGCAAAAATCCATTTGAAGGACTCAAGTAAGGCATGTCTAACTCCCCCTTCTTCCTCCTTCCCCAAATCGTTCACTAATTTCCCCAAAAGAGGTCACGATCTGCTTGATATCTCTTAAATCCATCATGTTTCATATCATTTCCCTATGTAAAGATTTTCTTTACTTAAAAGAGTGTTCATATGTCCTCTACAAAGTTATATCCCCCCTTTTTTAAAGCCTAAGACCTCTAAACTTAGCGCTTTCTTGTCACAACCATATTAATTTCTAACTCTATTATATAACTCCCTGTCTATTTTCCCCTTCCCCTACTAAAAACTATGTTGATAACTCCCCTATATATTTATCCCTTCCCCCCTGGTTGAAAGATAACCATAAGTACACTTGGGAATTGTTAAGTTTGTCTGAAACATAGCAAGAACCCTCATCCTGCCCCTTTAAAACCATCTTCCAATGCAATGGAATCCTTCCAAAGCATGAAATTCTTCCTTTCTAGGTTATCGGACCCTCCCGAGGCCTCAAATACTCTTCAAAAACGTATATTCCTTTCTTCCGATTGCAATAATCCTCGCCGATTGCTTTAACATTCTTCCGATCCCTTTGGATTCCCCTCCGATGCAATTATCGTTGTCACAGGCCTCAAAGTAATGTTGCCCGTTCTTGTCCTCCCCGATGGACACTCCGCCGATACCATCTCGCAAATCGGCATATCGCAATACTATATGCCACATATATATATGCCCACTCCCCTTTTTGACGATGCAACATCACAAGTCGGCAATCGGTGGTTGCAAGAATCATGTTCCCTAAATGCATGCCGCTTCCTCTTGCCCTGACGGGACATTTCCATTGCATCAAAGGAGCATATCGCATAAAAAATGCTTCCTCGCAGCATGCCTCCATTCATTCATATATTTCACTTAAAACATGATTTATCATTAAAACAGGTTTTACTGCAAATTCATTGCAGATCGCAGCACTTCAGTTGCCACTATCGCATCACAAAAGCATATAAGGCATCGCACCATTTAACACTCTGCCATGTCACCCTGCCACGTCACTCCGCTGACGTCATCCGCCGTACCAGGACCCACCGCCGACATCACCCGCCAAAGAAGGGTGCAAGCACGAAAAAGCATCTTAGGAGGCCCAGATTCAAAATTCTGAGGCAGTTTTTGATGCGAAATTAGCGCTTAGCACTAATCGCGCATCACTACGGGAAATGGGCCATATTGGAGAATCTTTAGGGAATATTTTGATTCCATAGTTATTTTGCGCTGAAAAGAGCAGAAAAAGCCCGATTTTGCAGTTTTGAACGTATCAGAAGAAAGAGAAAGACCCGGTTTAGGCATTAAAGAGTATTAGAGCAGATGTGAAGCCAAAATCCATGTCAAAGAGTATTAGTGTTGTGGAGAAGTGTATCAGTGAAGATCTTCTCGGGGCTCGAGGCAAATAAAACATTAAAAGAAATCCTTGAAAGTCAAGAAGCAATTAAGGAACCATTCAAAGCTCATCATCACAATAAATTCACATTAAAACTCACATAAGATCAATAGACCAAAGCTCAAAGCTCAGTTATTGCATAAGCACTGCACCAAGTCATAGAGGACACTACATTAACTCTTTTTTGATTCAGTTGCTTCTGACACAGCTCAATAGATATTTTATTTGCATTTAATTTCAGCACAAGTTTAGGTTTTAAGAAATTTTTCCTGCAGACCTGTTTAGGTCGGTTGTAATAAATAATTTTGGATATTTTACCTATAAAGACAACCCTGAACAATGTAACAGGGGTTGGTTTTTGGTTGGTTGGATTTTTGATAGAGCAGAGACTCGCACTATGTATTTGATAATTTCTATAATCAAAGACTGCTTAAGAGCTCAGAGAATGAATTGTGTACTATGTTTAATGGTTGAAGAGTGACTGTGGAATTCTTGTGCTGATACATGACTCAATAAGTGCTTCTTACCTTTGTCCTTCCATTCATATATCATTATCTAAGCAGCAGAAAGAAAGAATATCTTAGAATTTGTTTAATTGTACTCTACGCTCAATTTTTGTTGTTTCTTTATGTTTTCATTTTTTTTAGGCATAAATATGAATTCCACCTGGCTCATATTTGCCCTAATTCACCATGTATGACAGTTATCCAAGGATTCTTAACTGCCCCTAGATAGAGCTCATTCTCCTTCCCCCTGTTAAGCTGATTGAGAGATTCTTAAGTGCCTGTCATTCCTTACATTTCACCCCATCTCTTTAGCTTGAAGGTTGTTTCATGTGCAGCTACCTTGCTCCATATTCCTCTTGTGATCAAGAAAGCCTACCTGCGGTCCTACTCCTTGACTCCATGCCCAATGCTTTGAAACTTATCACTCTATGCATGCCTCACTGCTTGAACGCATCTTCCTTCCATTCAAACACCATCCAAACCTAAACAAAACCCACTGAACCCAATAGCTAGCCTAAAATCATCATCAACAAAGCTAAATCATCAAGAGAGAGCCCTCTCTAATTACAGGTGGGCTAGAACCTATAGTCCAAAGATTGGTTTGTGGTTACCTCGGCCGTATCCCTTCAGGAGCTTAGGGACAACCTGAGTGATAACAATACCCTTTTCTTATTCTTTCTTTTTATCAGAGAAGTTATTTCCTTAATTTTTTTTCCCTATTTTGAACCTTTATGCATGGGAAATTGTTTTCTGATTAATCACATCATTTTTCAGCTAGAATATCGTCAGTAAAGCATCTTTTTGGCATATTGTCGTTCTTTTTTCATAACTTATCATCAACCCAAAGCGTCCTATCTCTTATTCATAACTATCTTTATACACTCTGCTCTCGTTATAACCATAGCTCTCACTGTCTTATCATTGATATGTGTACTTTGCTTTATTTACTGTAATATTGTTCATTCCCTTGACTTGCTCTCAGCACAACACCTTTCATATGCTGTATGGTCATGGAATCCCTTTTCCAATTGGAGGGGGGAATGTATGCATTATGGGCTAGCATGCGATATGATTACTAAACTCTGCCATAACTTGTTGATTTGACAACATATTAGTATTGCATGTATACAAAAGTTTTTCTGATTGAAATTTTTGCATGCATCTTATCTGTTTCTATTCAAAACTAACACTATGGATTCAAGAACATTGTATTCAAAATAGTGATTTGTTTACAGGAGAACAACAAGTATGGGGGGGAATTCTATTCGCAACATGACCACACTATTGCAACTAACAGAAGAGGCTCGTGAACATGAACAATTCTTCAGACATGATGTGCTTGCATGGATTCCACCTTTTGCATCACTTTTAGCACCAACTCTGCCTACATCAGCTTCAACAAATGCCAGTCCATATATGTCATTCCACATTTTTCTTTTTGGAGGTAAAACTTGAGCTAAAATAGCATAATTTTCCGATTTATTAGGAATTTAGGAGAATTTAATGAAATCCATTTTGAGCATTATTTATCATCCTTCATTCCACATCTTTACCACTTCCCCTTTTTCAGCGGCATATCATCTTTCAGTTTGGGGGAGTATTGCTTTCATTCATTTCTTTCTTATGACCATGTCATTCATATTCTTTATCATCCATTGCTATTCTTATTCATTCTCAACATCTCCCTTATTCCATGTTGTTTTACACCATGCATAGACTTCAACAGTTGGTAGCAACCACCTCTATTTCTTTTCTAGCATTGCATGAGGGCATGCTAATTCTTCAGAGAGGGGGAGGAATTGCTACGCATGATGGATGTTTTCTACTTTATTCCTCCTTTAAGGCATACAATTTCATTTTTATATAGTGCAAAAATTGATTTCCATGATATTTTTAAAACTATGAACTCAATTCTTATGATTTCCGGAAAACACAGAGGTATCATTAAAATACACAGACCCAGATAATTTCAAGTTAAATTGGTTCATAAAATTTCGGAAATCATGCACTCTC
The DNA here is from genome assembly GCA_000404065.3 of Pinus taeda. Lineage (NCBI taxonomy): Eukaryota > Viridiplantae > Streptophyta > Pinopsida > Pinales > Pinaceae > Pinus > Pinus taeda. The sequence continues at coordinate 52,199 of APFE031493363.1, read as the reverse complement.
AACTAAAACCATTTTGTTTATATCTCATGATCCGTGCATAAAAACGATCTGATTTTTGGATCATAGAAGCATTAATATATTTCAACAAAATCAGGTTCATAATTTTTGGGAAAATGGTTAATGAAGGTTGCTGTCACTTATATCATATTTTTCTGCAACTTCATTGTTATGTCTTCATCAAGATTGTTAAAATTGAATATTCATTGAGGAAGAATTCATTTGTTCTATGAGCTGAGATGAACAAATTTTTTTGCTTGGTTAACACATGGGTTTTGTCTTTGGGTTGCATGAGGACATGCAACATATTCAGTTTTTGTTGCATGAGGACATGCAATATATTCAGTGTGGGGGTGTGTTGGGCCGTGAATATGACCACCTTTTTAACACTTATTTCATCCATTTTTACTTTTCTTTATCATGTTTTTAATCATGGTTTATCATATAATTCTATTTTATAGTGATTTATGCTCTTATGAATGAATATTATTTATCTTCCTTTATTTCTAATAAATTGATGATTATGCATGATTTTATCAATGAAAGTTTGATAAATTGGTTATAACATTATTCACCATTTTTAACCTCCAAGATAATTTCTAGATTGAAGATTTGACCATTAAATGTGCCAACTCAGAAATTCGCTGGAATAAGAAGTGACAGTTTTGTGGTTGATATTCTGAGCAAATGAAGAAGAATTTGGAAAATCTGGAACATGGGTTTTGTCCAAAACGGACCCAATTAACTTAACCAAAAAATGGTTTGCCCAAATTCGACTTGTACTGAGAGAAACCCAGGGTTCTTTGAGCACAATTTTCTCAGATTTGTTGTTGCGACCGTCCTCCAAATCTCAGTTGCAAAGACCAAATTCGCCTTGCTCTTGTTAAAAATTGAATGGGAATATATTTTCTTGTTGATCAATTGGTTAGAATAAATCCAATTTTGTAATAGAAATCATGTTGTAATTATCTTTGTTGTAACTTCTCTATGATCTCTCTCTATTTAAATGAAAACAGAGATCAGAGATGGGGATGGAAAAAGGATGGAAAAATGGTGGAGAATTGAGGATGAATTAGAGATTCAGAATTGAGGATGGCAGAGAGAATGGATAATGGCTGAGAGATGGAGAGATTTCTTGTTGTAATCCATTATAACTTTGCTTTGATATTTTAATATAAATCTGGTTGCCATTCCATCGTTGATCCTGAAGTAACCCAGCAGCATCCGCTGGCGGCTAAGGGCCCAGCCTCTGGTGGAGTATGCTGTTGCAGCTGTATATTATATTTGTAGTTCATGTGTGGTTTTGCTTATCAGCTTTATTTGGTAATCTGGTATGTTCTATTATTTTACATCACGGTTCTGTTATATCTGATTTATGTTTAATTGAGTAATATTGTTCTCTATGACAGGAATGCTGTATTGATTCATCTTGACTTGGTAACGCATTGTTGTTCTTTTAATCATTGATATAACGTTGCTGGTCCTTACAGAATGTATTGTTTTTCAATTACAACGTATCCGTGTTGTAACACTCTTTAATTGGTATTACTGAATTCATCTTAGAGATCATATTTACTTGTGATTGTTGAATCTATTGACATTGTTGTTCCATTACAAAATACAATAGTATTCTTTATAACTAAGACTGATAATTGGATTACCAAGATCAGGTTACTATTAAGGTGTTCCGTGTGTATATATGGGTTTCAAGCGTTGTTCTATAATTCATCATTAATCAGTGCTGTTCCATTTTGGTGTGTTGTTCAATCCGTCCTTAAGAGTGAAGGATTTCCATTTGATTCCTGTAGGTCACGATTAGTGCATTTGATCTTATAGACTAAGTTGTTACTACTTGCTAGACTTAGTTGATGTTACAGTTTCTTGTTTGTTGTTCCATTTTAGGTTTGCTGTTTTATTTCTTAATTGTTGTTCCATTTCTTATTTGCTGTTTCATTTCCTATCATTTGTTATTTTGGTGTGAAGAACGATCTTAGGCTGTAGTGAGCATTGACATCTACTGTCTGGCTCCCAGATCCACAATCTGTTCTGTGATTTCCTCTAGTTCCATTTGTTTACAAAGGGATGAGTTACTGCTACTGAACCCTTGACTGATAAATTGCTTAGTTTTCTGAATGTGAGGTTTAATATTTTGAAGTAGTTAGTTGCAAACAAGCATCTGTTTACTCTTGTATTTTTTAGCACTGTACTACATCTTTCATAACACTACTCTTGAGTAAATAGCCACCTCAGACTGAGTACACTCTTGAAATAAAAAGTCGTCCCTAGGTTGACAATTAATGTGAAGGTAATTAGGAGTTAAAAAGACTCCTTTTTATCGCTCGACAGATTTGACCTCTAAAATCCATGAGAAAATTTGCTATGGAAAAAGGGTGGAGGTCGGCTAGACCTCTAGAACCCCTTGAGTAATCTATCTACACTAGAAGGGTGGAGATTTTTTAGACTTCTAGAGTCCCTGAGAAAGTTCCTTATGCTGGAAAATAGAGTAGAGGTAGGATTGACCTCTAGAATCCATGATAATACTGACATCAAGTCATTGGGACAACCTTCATAGGCTTGGAGGTGGAAGCTCGATAGAAAATTGCCAATGGTTGGGAGGAAATGCATGAAGTATGTTCCAATGTCAAATCCTTGCCTAAGTAAATTGTGGTTACTTCACCGGAATTTATTCTAGGAACATATTCTAAAACTATCAACAGATAGCTACTGAAATGTGAGTAAGGAAGTTGTATTCTCTTATGGGATAGTCAAAATTTATGAAGAAATTAGTAATGCACTCTTTGAGGTAGAAAATAAATTGTTGCCCACACTATACTCATTTTTATGAAGGTTTTATTTAATAGTTTGTATTAATATTGTTCACTACCTACTTGAATCACTCACCATAAATGAAACTAAACTCAAGTTAATAGTTTCTAGAGTTAATAAACAAGTAGTTCAACCCAACTGACCATCTTCCCCTTAATTTAGACCTTCACATTCTTGGATTGTGTACTTATGGGACATTTCCTTCCATAATTACCACATATGAAATGACAGTGTCCAAATCATCTATTTATGGTATCGAAACCAATACTAATCATCATTTTGAGTTTTTCAACTTCTAATGTAGGTAAACACAATCCACTAAACTATGATAGTTCACATACATTTATATAGTACATGCATGCATATTCTCAACATCGTGGTAAGATACATTCTTTTGGTACATTGAATAACAGAGCAAAAGTAATAGGAATTCTGAACTATTGAATAATATATAATTCACCCTTGTGGAGACTTAAAGGCTTATCTTTGGGTTTGATATCTCCTATAAACTGGGTGAATGTGAGGACAAAGGGATTCAATGGAGGACAATGTGATTTACCAAACATTGATGAGGTGTTTCATAAATGGATTCAATGGAGGACAATGCGATTTACCAACCATTGACGAGGTGTTGCATAAAGGTCTTCAATGGAGGACAATGCGATTTAACAACAATTGATGAGGTGTTGCATAAAGGGCTTCAATGGAGGACAATGCGATTTACCATTGTGATATACTGTGTGTTTTGTCCCTAGTAAGGAAACATTGTTGACAAATGCATTGAGTATATGTGAACACTTGATGAAGGAGGGACATGATCTTCAATGACTATTGCATTTTGGCTTATCTATCTACATTATCTACATTAAATACATTATCTACAATAAGTCGTTGGTTGTTAAAGTATGCTTGGCTATGGATAGGTGACAATAAATTGCCCATGGTTGGTTGGTGATGATGTAATGTCACCTATTGTGAACCAAGCACCTTGACATTTGACACAATTGAAGGTTCCTAGCTTCGGTTTGGTTAGGATATGTTAGTTAGGATGATGCTCAAGTACAATAAAAAATTTAGCCTCATGACAAATAGTATCAAAGCCACATTTGAATTTGGAATTTGTATGGGTCTCTTCACCACCAACACTTGTTTCATTGAAGGAATTGATGGGATTTTGTCGATGAGGATGTTGACAATTCAAGCATGGAAGCATGTACACACCCTAACTTGAGTTGCCTTTGGAAATGACATGAAAGATGGTGTGCCAATAATTGTTGAAAAGTTGCACGATGAGTCCATATGCTTTGGTAGCCTTCATGACCAACCATGATGATTTGTGAGATAGTTAGGATGATGTACTAACATGTAGGCTAGGAGAACTAAGGATGTCTTGTTAAGTAGGATTGAAAACTAACAAGGTGCTTCACAACAAGCTTCGACAAAGCACAACATTACTTGACAATGTGATCAATTATGTTCTTTATTTGTGTTAAGGAAATATTATTGATAAGTGCATGGAAGATATGTGAATGTTTGATGAAGCAGGAGCATGATCTTCATGGATTATCAATGTGTTATATTAGATGGATGATAACATGGTCTCACTTTGGGTAGTTGGTTATTTAAATATGCTTGGACAGGGGGACGTTACTGTAGGTTTCCTATAGTTGGGTGGCAATGATGCAAGATCACTCATGGTGAGACAAGCACTTTGACATTCCATATGATGGAAGATGCTTGACTTGGGTTTGGTTAGGGTACATCAATTAGGTGTATTCTAAGTGATACAAATGCTCTCTAGCCTAGTATGGAAGAGATGTTGCAATGTCTTGTCCTATCCTATTTAACATTTATTTATTTAATTTAACTTATTTATTTATTTAATTAATTTTATTTTTTTCCATTCAAATTACATAAAAATAAAAATAAAATAGAATACAATTTAAAAATATAAAACAAAATAAACAAATAAAGTTAATAATTATAATTATAATTAATTGTAATTAATAATTAAATCTACCTAGATCTATCGTAACTCCGGATCTACCAAGGGAGATCGTAATTATTTTGTGCAATCCCAATGTGTGGCCAAAATGTATGATTAATCTCCAATTCGCATGTTGTTTGAGATGACAATACTATAAGTAAATCATAGTGGAGGAGCATATATGAAGAATTTGCCCTAGAGATGTTAGAAAGTTTCTATACTGAATAACTAGTGGTTGGTTTTTATAATTGTGAAAGATGAATTGAAGCAAGATTGCTTGATGCCTAGTGTTAATGGTAGATATTTTTTAGTTGGAATTATGAGTTTGCAGCAAGGAGGAAATTATGATGTTATAGACATAATAAAGAGTTTTTGGAATTTCATCCAAAATCATGGCAATGATATTCCTTGTGGTAGCAGTGGAGATTGGTTGGAGATGGACAAACAAGGTACACCTTTTATTATATTAAATCAAATCCAAGACCATATGGAAAGATGAATCACATCATATATTTGGAGGAAGTCTAACATGGTGTGTGTAGATTATATATATTGGTCATTGATGTTTATGATCTTGATCTTAGTTAGAGTTGGTACTTGGGAGGAGTAGTGTAATAACATGTGATATTATAAAAACTTGTACTTATTGCCTCCATGACATGGAGCATGCAAATATTATGCAACCATATCTATCTATGTATTATGTAAAGGGAATATCATTGTATGGCTCTTCTAAGAAGGCATACCGATTATCCATACATCCTTTATGATCTGGATAGCTTATTTAATATAATGCACAACCTCTGATAAAGTATGGGCCATGTGTTAGTTGAATTCTATATGAGTGGATTGTGTTGGTTGTAAACTTTAGGGGGTGAGATAGGCCTAAAATCCTAAAGTTTCCTATACATTTAGGTGGTTCATTGAAATATGAATGAACCATGTACTCGAAGGAGATATTAGTGGTTTGGTAGCTGCAATAGTTATGTACCCATGTATTTTGTTGGATTGCCACTCAATTATGTGGATGCTAACAATTTGGTAATGTCTACATGATCGAGGAATGATACACAATTCCAAGTTAGATCATATATATACATTATTCATCAACTAGAGTGTATTTGATGTATCGAACTAATAGAATACGATGATGAAGACTTACCTAACAAAGATAAAGACATCTCCTACTCAGTAAGGGTGAGAGTTGGGATTACTAACTCTTACCTATCATATAAAATATCATGTCATGCTTATGATCATACATGAAAAGGTTGTGGTGTGTTAATGGATTGATCGATGTGATGTAGAGTTGGTCTCAACATGTGTATTCTTCTTATGTGTTTTTAGGAGGTTGTTGGATCATGGCTTGATGAAAGATTTTGGTTAGCAAGATTTTTTAAGTTAGTGCATAATTGAAATTTCCTCAACAAGTTTTTAATGTGTCACGATAGCACATCTATATCAAAACAAACTTTAATTATCTATATATGTACTATTACATTGTTAAATAAATTGAACACACACAATTTTGGTGTATGAAATATGTTCACTAGGCTTATTATTTAGATTAAAATGTCAAAGATTAAAAGTTTTTTATTTTTTAAAAATATATATCAAGTAAAAAAAGACAAATTAACATCACATGAATTTCATTCTATAACATGTATCCATAGGTTATTCATCCATTCATACCTCTGCGAACCCATGAAAAGAGAACTCTATGGTTAGGTATATCATGATGCAGTGAGTTTTCCTCATTAGTGCTCAAACAAGCCATGTCAGGAGAAATAAATGGGAAACAACTAAGGTAGGACCACAATCCACATGGATCCATATGTTTGTCGAGCATGCTCACTTTAACATATTGATGATTAGATATGGTGTACCAATTACCCTCTATAGAATAGAGATTAAAAATTTAACTACCTATAGGTTTTTTATTCTTTTATCTTGATAGGAAAAGAGAAAAATGTCATACATGAAAATCAATATGTAGGTCTCTTCGTCGTGAAGGAGATATGTGTGGTTGAAAAGTAGCGGAAAAAAACACAAGTGAAAGTGATTTATGGTTGCTTATAATGGTGCAAAGACCAAGAGTAAAGGTGATATATGCATTCTTTTCACCTACAACATCTCCTCCATCTACTCTTATCGACTTTCCTTTGCACCTTTTAATGCAATTTCTAGTTTTAATAAGTTAAAAAATTAGAAAAGTGAGTGCTATAACAACATTTTTGACATTGAATCACAATGGAGGGAAAATGGTATATATCCCATTAGGAGGGAAACGCATCCCTTTATATTTCCTTTTTAATGAACTATCTCATTTTTGGAAACTTTCTCATTTTTGGAAACCTTCTCATTTTTCGAAACCTTCACATATTTCGTTGGACACTTTTTCCCTCCTCTACCTACTTTCAAACTTGCAGTTATAGTTTTCTTCTGGTCACAATAGCTCGAGAGGTGGCACTTAAGATTTTATCTCTGCTTTGGTCATAATAGCTAGAGATTCGTCAATTCTGGGAGAGTGAATTTCTTTTTTTCTTCACTAGTTCGAAGACCGGGAGAAAGGTGGTATGATTACTCTTCTGTGGAGGTCAAGTAATACATTCTGCTGTTGGGCCGAAGACTTGTTCACAGGGCCGAGTTTCATTGCTAAAGGTTGGACGAGTTCTTTTTATTTATTTTGACTATGCGTGACCCCTGTTGAGGACGTGTTGATTGTATATCAACTTGGAGAGGTCCAGAACGTGCCTATTTAGAAGCTATGCTAACAACAATCATAGTGAATATCTGTCCTTCCTTTCATCTAGCTGAACGTAAGAGTTACTGGTGCAATTTCTACTTGGATGAGGATGGTTTGAAGGGGAAATACTAATGCTAAAAGAGTCAAATGTGAGCTGATATGTGGAGTTGTTTCTCATGAGTTGACTAATTGTAGTCTATTTTACCGGAGTTAAATTATCAGGTTCCTCTAATCCATTGAATTTAAGACTTATTTTCACAATGATTAATAAAAATAACTGTTGCCGTTGTTTTTATTGTGATGAGTTCATACATTAGTCTTATATGAAATTTTTGAATCAATAGATATTTTTAATGAACCAACTGGGAGTTATTTTTAAGTTCCTACTGTTCATAATACAATCTAGTGGAAGCTAAATGTATGAAAATACACCTGCAACAATGCAAATAGAGCTATGAACAATAGAAGATTGAAAGTACAAAAATGAAAAGATAGATTTGAAATCAACATTTTAAGGAGAGAAAAACATAGGGATTAACATCAAATCCACATTTTAAAGAGAGAAAAACACAGTGATGAACATAAAATCCACATTTTAAGGAGAGAAAAAAACAGGGACAAACTTGTCATTTGGTTGTTTACGTACTTGGGAATAAGAAGAATGGACAATGGGATACCCCAAGATTGAAAATGGGTCGTAGCATCCTCCCTTAGATATCATATATCCACCACAAATATCTCAATATCATTTCCAAACAAGGTTTAGCCTCCAATATCATTCTAACTCACAATGAGGAGACAAATTGGATGTTATTCCATTTTTTCCAAAACACAACCTAGATTTTTATGTACAATCCTATTGCCTCTATGGAGGCACGCACACATGAGAAACTCTAATTTTTCCTCATAGTTCTATAGAACAACATTACTGTGCCCACCTATACCTTGCATGAGGGACTTTGAGGCTAGGACCTGAACTCCTGCATACTTGACATCCCAATCGAAGTCAGTCATTTTCCATCTTGTTCCACCTAGAGAAGCAATATTTTAAATAACATAGTTCATGTAAGACAAAACTCTAGTAACCTCATGAAACCATGTCGTTGCCCAAAGAAGTTCATTTGCATATCTGCTTTTGGAGGCATAATACTTATGTGAAACAACAATGTTGTTGTCATATTTTCCTTTTTACTTGTCAGTAAATGTGAAAATTTTGTTGGCATGGTTTAGAAGCTCATTGGAGTAGGTAAGATTATAGTGCCTAAAAACAATTGAAGCATCAACCATTGTTGCTACTATTTCTCCTGCGAGATCTGATCCAACATTGTTTGCATCAATTCTATATCCTTGACGAGGTGTGGTCATGTCTTATGCCCTTTGCCAACAATATGTGTTGTCATGTCTTGATGTCTTGATGTCTTCCTAGTACATGTTGAATCCAAATATATATCACTCCATTCTTTTTTTCTTCCATCATAACTTTTTCCTCATTTAATCATTGGGACTTCCTTTGATAAAACATATGTTATCCCACTCTGCTCTCTAAAACCGTGTGAAAGAAATTGTCTCAAATGAATTTGAAAGTATTGTTAATGAATCACAAAATTATTTAGAGAGTTTTTTAGCAGTTTATTTGTGTCATTCATCCATTTTATATTTAAGATAGAGTCATTAAACGCTTATATTGGTTTTGACATTTTTCAAAGCACATTTGAGAAGTAACTTTAGAGCCACAATTCTTAGGCCTTCATCTTAACAACATGATTATAAAAAAGGTTCAAAATACATCTAGCACTAACTTTGTCTTATGGTTCTTATTTGGCTCCATTAAAGGATCTTCAAACTTGTTTTTTGTGCATATAAAAATATTTCCACTATTCTCTCTCTTTTTTTAAGTGATTGGCTTGTTATACGCAAATTTCTTGTTCACCATTGTTAGGTGTAGCAATATTTTTATACCATTCATCCATTTTATATCCAAGAGAGAGTCACCAAAGGCTCACCTTGGATTGACATGTTTTGTAAAGTACATTTGAGAAGGAACCTTAGAGCGATAATTCCTAGAGAGACCTTCTTCTTGACAATGTGATTCTAAAAAAGATAGAAAATGCATCTCACACTATATTTGTCTCATTGTTCATATTTGGTCCCATTAAAGGATCTCCAATCTTGGTTTTTTTATGTATATAAGTTATTTTCCACTATTTTTTATTTTTTTAAATCATTGGCTTCTTATAGACAATTTTTCTCTTTACCATTGCTAGGCGTAGCCATCTTTTTATATTGATAGAAATAAACTTATTTGTTTAAAAAATATTACACTAAATGGTTATTTTGTATACTAGTTTGTTATGGGTTGTAATTGGTTTGACAATAAGTCAATCCAATGTTAATATGGTAGGCTAATTTTATGTCTCACTCATAGTATTGGTGTTTGAGATAAATGTGGTAGATTAAAAGGATCACCAATATATATATATGCTTGCGTAAATTTTAAGTGGTGGTAGCAAAATGTTTATTAATTTTATCTAACAAAATAAAAGTTAATTTATTTTAGATATGTCTTCTTGATTCATTCATGTTATAAATTTTGAAGATCCAATATATTTTGGGTGCGACATACATCCATCATCTAAAAGAGAAATACTCCAAAAGAATTATGTAGACATTGTCTACTTGTATAAGCCCCAACTAATGAACCAAATAATATACTTCAAGTTGGAGTTATAATATACACAATATTGAACAATAAAGAAAAGTTGCATGGTCGCGTCCATCAAAGTTTAATTCTCATGGAAGAATAAATGAGTGATTGAAAATATGTATAAATATTAGATAATATTATAAAAAAAACATATTAAACCAAAAAAACATCAAAAATTCATTATTTCATTCCTTTATAATTACATTTTGATTTGAACATGTCACCTTGCAAATATAACCATGTAAACCATTAAATTTAAAAAAATATAACACATTATTCAATCTTAAAACTAGTGAGATAAACCTCTAAAAATGTAGCCAATAAGAGTGAAAAATGTAAGAAGGCATAAACCCATGAAAATCTAAAAATAAAATGCCAAAACAAAAGACAAACATTCCATAAAGAAAGTGACACAAAAGAGACCAACTTCATTACTCATTTTAAATCCTCCAAAGTTGTGAGTTGTCCTTTCTTTCAGTGTTGATGAGGGTTTTAGTGGCTCCAACTTGAATCATGTTTCATTGAAGGACTCTGTAGCTACCCTTGAACTCTCATTATTCCCAACTCATTGATGGGAGCATTTTCGAGTTTGGCGGTTTTTTTTTTTTCCAGTCCACCGTTTTCCCCTTGTCAGAGCGTTAACAACCATAAATTGTGATCCAATTCTCTTTCTCAATAAGTATCTTCAACGTTTTGCTCATACTATCATTTTGTTTGAAAACAGTAACATTTTTGTTGCCATTAATGTTTATTTTGGGGTTTTTATGGTGGTGGTCATGGTCGTATAGGGAGTTGATTTTGACAAACACTAGAAAACAATAAATGCACATCACTTGCAATGCCATCGGTCGAATCATTGTAATTTTTTTTTTGTTTTTTACTATTAGGTTAAAACATTGTGCCGACATAATTGCTAGGTTAATGTGAGCCATATTTATATATTATTTAGTGAAAATTTGTAAACTATTAGTGCATACTATGATACAATTAAGATTTAAAGGATGCATTTCCTTTCTAAAAAAAGGGCTTATGGTATCCATTTAGACCACTTTCCTAATCATTATTTGAAACTACCTTTCATATTCGGCTTGGAAGAAATTATTGTTTTTATTGCATTTTCAACTTTAGAACAATGTTTCGATATTTTACAAGAGATTACATGGTCTTTTTTTTGAGTGGCATCCCATAAAGCTCTAATGAATTAACAATTTGCTTTCCAAAAACCTTCTTGGAATCCTTGCAAAGCTCAAGGATCAAACATAGGTTCATGCTTACTCAGGTTTGGAAGGTCCACATCTATGGCTTTATGTGTTGCATGTGCTCATGATTTCACTCTTCTTTCGAAATAAAAAGCTCATGCCTTGATCATTATAGGAGACAGATTTCCATTGAATGCTTTCCATAAGCTTGATGTGCATTGATGTTAACTGATAATACTACTACCATTGAGGTGCAATGTAACAAGCTGATCATAGAAAGGCGGAGTAACATTTTTAATAAGTATATGTTACTAGTTTGTAGCCTGATTGATGAAATAGATGTATCACTTGATCCTAATCATAGAACTATTGTTGGGAATACGATTAAGCACCAGGAATATACTCCAAACACACAATTTATATGAATGAAATGTTATTAAATTAAATAAATAAGAAGACAAAACTAGAAACAAAGATTCAAGTGAATCAAAACAAAGAGGATAGAAAAGTTGGCATTGAATGGGAACATGTTGAAGTATATCCACACAATTTAGGCTTGTGGTGGGTAGTTAATATCATGGGATTGGGCCTAGTGCAATGAAACAAAAACATATTGAAAATTAAAGTGTGGAATGGTGATATTTTTCTTTTCAGATAATAACAAGACCGTCTCTCATACCACATCATTTGATCAAATTTACATTGTGCAACATTATGTGGGTGAAAATGAACCTATTTCCCAATTTCTTTCTTCCAATGGCATTCCTTTTTTGCAATGGGCTCTAGATTGTTACTTGAAAGAGAAAATTTCCAAATCTTTTCTATTCTACTCGAGAGTGGTTGAACTTAGATATGAGGTTGCAAATTGTTTTTGGGAATATGATATATGCATCAAAGCAGGGTAATGAGCATGAAACACTTTTAATTGGGGATGCCTATTATTATGGCAGGGTGAGTTTCTCTCTCAAGGTATCTCAATATGAATGGCATGGCATCTTGTGTAGGTCATGAGAGTAACTCTTGCATTTTTGGTCTTCTTTTGCAGGGTATTGAAACAAATTTTTGAGCGTGCTGTAGAGGCTTACATGCATGGTCATTCATAGACAAATTCTTAGACTACGTTCAACCTTGCATACCTGAATGAACATGAGGAGGGCCTTCTTTTGATTTTCACTTGGAAAAACAATATTATGATCAAGCTGCCTGTAATGCTCGCACTTATGAGTGTATGGATTAGAAAGAACTATGACACAAATTTTCTAGTAATCTTTGTTAATAATTTTTATTGATTTACTTCCTACTCATTAATACGTTACTATGGATGTGGCCAAAAAAATAATGTGATTTATATGTGCATATCAAAACATCAAATTATGATTTGAAAGATTATTATTTGTATAATGCCCAAGTGCATGAAGTGACATTACTTGTTTGTCATCTTGTTGCAACTTTTGATCTTACCCTAGACCGATTACCTAGAATTTATTGACTTTGGCAGGGACTTGCTCCTTCACAAATCCCCTTGTTTAATACTAAGTTATCCAATCCTAATTTAAAAAAGGGAATAATGTTAATGATAGTGATAAAGTCCTATTGAATTTTTTGTAACAATATGACTAATAATTGAACTTGCTTCTCCTGTCCTAGAAAATATGTAGTGCTGGATTGATTTATAGAACACGAAGACAGGGATTTCAGAGAAATCTATCATTATGTCTTTGATTTCTCTACGTTCTAAAGCATGTGGTGAATTTTTCCCTACACCTAAAGGTGAAAAAAAAATTGATTTTCCTGGTCATTTTAGTTTTATTCTTTTATCATGAATTATTTGGCGATGGAACAAACATCTGAGGTTCAAGGTAATTTTTGTTTGAAGGGTAAATTTGGACTGCCAATGTTTCAGAGTTTTAAAGGACCAAAAATTACACAAAGTTCTAGTTTATCACCATGGAAAGATTCAATCTCCTCGATGAGCTGAAACCTATTTTCCCTATTATTGAATATTTGAATGCTGCAGCACAACACTGGAAACTATAAATTCTTCCCCTAACTAAGAGCAATTTGTTTCATTTCAGATGCTTGTCTATTCAATTTAATGTTCCCAACGATGGATTTTACTGTAAGAATTTGTTCCTACTTTTTTTATCTGTATTATGGCTGCAATTGAGTAAAATTATCAAGGGAGAATTAGATTACGCTATTGAGGGTTATAGTATTATTGATTTCCCTTATAATTACGAGTATAGAGGTGGTCATATACATGCAAGTTTGAGGGCATTATTCATTTTTCACTTATTTGTTTACCAGTCAGTTATTTCAATTTCCCCCTTTAGTTATTACTATTAATTTTTTCAGGGAGCAATAAATATCAACGACTGAGAGGACATGGAATGTTTTTTGGAAAACAACATCCAAAATAAAAAAATCTATGGCCATTATTCTCCACTGTGAATATTCGTCCATTAGAGCACCTAAGATGTGAGTGGCATTCATATTACTGATTTTACTATGTTTTATTACTCTTATAGTTGATTCAGAAATCCTGTTCCACCATTATTTGATATTATGTTCTTTTAGGCTCTTCAAATTTACTATTTAGCAATCAAAGCTAAGGCACTAGTTTTTATACAAGTTAAGAGTTTGTTTCAACTCTGGTAAAGAAGTTTCATTTATTTGAAATTGTCAGGAGAAATTTCCTTGTATGTATGTAGGTGTTTAATAGAAAATAAGTTAATTTCGAAGTCTAATTTAAAAGAAAGAAGGAAAAAGAAAGAGAAAAAAAAACCTTGTTTATTTTGTATTTATTGTATGTAAAAGTTAAGGGAGGGAAAAAAAACCCAAAAACAAACCTAGCTTTTTTATCTCTTTGTATTTAATAGATATGAAGTATATATTTCCCAAATAAATATGATATGAAGATAGATTTATGTTATTTTTTTTAAGATTGGTAGTACCTCCTTTTTCTATTAATTTAACAACAAGCTAAAATCAGTTTTAAATATAGTTAGGTGGCCTCAACTTGCCCTGTGGGAAACCAAGCCTGTTGGCCACCTAATGACATGGTACGTCATCCAAAAATGATAAGTGTTAAGTCTTTATAACCATGCAATATATGACTATATGCCTATTCTTATCCTACCATCTACTTTCCTATTGACATATTTGTATATACAGTGAAAAGTAAAAGCTATCTGCATATAAAATCTATAGAAAGAGACTTCATAATAACTAATCTACTTCCTCAGCTGAAGAAAATTCCACCGGTGTTGGGTATTTTTCATTAGACCCTAGGAGTTTTGTTAGAGATAGGACGCAAGGTAGGTGGTTTTCTATGTGCTGGAGGCACCCATCCTACTTCTGCATTTAGAATTGGAGTTGCTGGAAGTCTTGCTTGTAATTCGGGAAAGCCTACACTACGGTGTCCATGTTCAAAGATATTTGTTACAGGGCCTTGCCCATAATCCCTTTCATAGACTAGTAAAGAAATTGAGTGTGTTTAAATTGGGTTACTCGATCTCATGTATGCCTAGGATCAGGCACCAAGATTCGCCAATCCTCAACATCAATTTCCATTGAACCTACCTAGTGGTTCAAATCCACCTCCCATTCCTCAAATAATTGTTGAATTTCCTCAGTTGTGCCTTCGTGGTAGGCTTCTACAACATCATTAATAGTGCTCACAGTAGGCTTTCTACCTCTTGGTTTGCCTCCAGGTGCATTGGATTGGCCCTCTTCCTATTTTCCTTTGTTCTTCCTACCATGGCCCTGTGGGGCAGGGCTTTGGGTTCGAGCCACCACACGAGCCATGGTTGCCATCTTGTAGCCTGATGAAATATGTTGTTGAGTACTGGCAGGTGGTATAAACCCACAACAACCCAGCTTATGGTTCATGTTACCAACTTGCTTACCTGTCTAGAGACCAACAAACACCCGTAAAACCAGAACATGGGTCTTACCGACCTTCCTTTATTCACAACAAATTTTAACAGTGTTCCCAAAACAGGTAGGTATTCCATCCCCTTACACCAAGAATAGTAATCACACACTAACCTTTCTATGAAAACCCTAAGGTCTTGACGTCCACTATTACCTTCATCTTTGAGGGGCAGACTCAACATAGACCAACTCACATGGAAATGGCCCAAGGGTTTGATCCCACTGGGCAACTAGGGAGTCTCAATAGTAGCATAGCCCCCCCACACCAATTTACCCAACACCCACCCGTTCCGACTCGACTCAGAATTTTGACAAGCATATGCCTGATTATACTACCCTAGAGCCCAGCCAGGTCAACCCTGTATAGATACAGAGCCATGGGTTCTATTACCGTGAGGAGGCCAAACATAATAGGCAAAAGAGATTGCCCCATCCAATTACCATAATTTAACCCTCAAATGCATTATCAAGACAAGACACAAGCCCTCTAATCTCCACAACTTCAGACCCGACCGACCCAATTCTTTTATCCAGAAGACTTTCTTCATGGAGAAAAAGGAAAGGTAATAGGTTACAATTAATCCCCTTTGGGACAACTAGATGCCAAACATAATAGACATAGGAGAATGCCCAATCCAATTACCATAATTTAACCACCGAACCGACGCATGCATTATCAAGACAAGATGCAAACCCTCTAATCCCTAC
Organism: Pinus taeda; assembly: GCA_000404065.3. NCBI lineage: Eukaryota > Viridiplantae > Streptophyta > Pinopsida > Pinales > Pinaceae > Pinus > Pinus taeda. The sequence continues at coordinate 36,096 of APFE031493363.1, read as the reverse complement.
AACTTCAGACCAGGGTGAACCAATTATTTTATCCATAAGACTCTCTTCATGGAGAAAAACGAAAGGAAATAGACTACATACCAAATATCTAGTGCTAAGGAAGGATGAAATCACACCAGTGCTGACCTTTCTCCACAACAGCTAACTTTGTTTGCAAACTTCCTTTGAGTCAGGACTAGTGAATCACCCACAAACCACTCCATACAATCAACTAGATGCCTACGCCTTGAATGGCTCCTCCTATAACCACCTGCGTTGTTATTACCTTCCCTCTTGCATGAGGTGACCCTGCCAGCCTTGCCATGCAAGTGGAAGGTGTTGGGTTTTTCCTTCAAGGTACCCATCATTTAATTGAGGTGATTGCATTGAGGATCCAATACACACCTCAATCGGGGAAAAAATGGATTTATGTTATTAAAATAATCAGAATGATGGATTTATATTAGTTTAGATTCCTTTTAATTGATATCCAATATTTACAAAAATTCCAAAAAATCAATATTTTTTTTACTCAAAAAAGTCAGGCTTAAAATCAACATTTAGAGTCTAATTTTACTCTAATTTTATTAGTATTGGAATTATAATGTTATTAGCATTACAAACATAATGTGACAGGCACCAAGATCTCCTCAAATGGATCCTTTCAAACAAATAAACATAATGGCTTCTTCTTGATTATTAAATTATGATACATTATGTTTGCTCTACTTGTTTCTTTCAATAAAATCCTATCAAACAAATCTATTAAACAAAGTCAAGCCAACTTTGATAGATTTCCTGCTCAATTTTTTTTTCTAAAGTGGTTGATTTCCAATTTTAAAAAATGTCACTGATTATTATATATATATATATTATATAATATATATATATGTTATATATGTCACTGATTATTATATATATAAATATATATATATATATGTATATATATATATAGATAAAGTTTCAAGGTCTAATTGTTTAAAGGGTGCTAGCTCAATGGAAGAGCTCCTGCTTTACAAGCAGGTGGTTGGTGGTTTGATCCCATCGTTCCCTAGTATTCATATAGAATGGATGCAAATTGAGATAAAATGTTGGATGCAAAGAGTGATGCAAAACTTGGTGCAAAAACAAATGCAAAAGTGGATGTAAAAAATGGCTCAAAATTGAATGTAACATTAGACACAAAATGGGATGCAAAGGTGGACACAACACATGGCTTAAAATAGGATGCAAATTTGGATGCTCAAAAGGATGTGAAATTGGATGCAAGAAGTGGTGTTAAAAATGATGAAAAATTAGATGCAACAAATGATGCAAAATATGGTACAAAATGGGATGCAAAAAAGGGAGACAAACTAAACATAAAAGTGGATGTAAAAATGGTCCCAAAAAGATGCAAAAATGGGCACAAAAATGGATGCAAAATTTGGTGCTAAATAAAATTAAACATATGGTGCAAAAATAGGCACCAAAGCCAGTGAAAAACTAGATGCAATAATAGGTGAAAAATTAGAAGCAAAAGCTATTGTAAGACTAGATGCAACACCTGACGTAAGACTAGATGCAAAAACATACACAAAATGGATGCAAAAAAAGGCGCTAAATTGGATGCAAAAGATGGTGTAAACTTGATGCAAATGATGGCGCAAAAATGGAAGCAAAGAATGAAACAAAATAGGAAGCAAAAACAACGAAAAAAAGATGCAAAAAATGGCACAAAACTAGAAGAAAAACCTATCATAAAATTAGATGCAAATCTTGGTGCAAAATTTGACACAAAAAGTGATGTATAATCTAGTTTAAAAATGGGTGCAAAATCTAGTGTGAAAAAGGATGAAAAATTAGGTGAAAAAAATGATGCTTTAAAAAATGTACAATAGAGCCAGATTTAGTGCCAAGTTGCTCATCACATTTGTAAAAATAATCCACTAAAATCTGGCACTAAATTCGACGCAAAAAATGGTGCAAAACTAGAAGCAAAACTTGTTGTGAAAATAGATGAAAATTGTGGTGAAAAATTGGAAGGAAAAATTGTCGTAAAACATGGTGCAAAAAGCGGTGCAAAATTAGATGCTAAACATGGAAAAAAATTGGGTGCAAACTTTGATGCAAAAAGTAGTGCAAAATTAGACGCTAAACATGGCACAAAACTGGGTGCAAAATCTAATGCAAAATCTGGTGGAAAAAATGATGAAAAATCTGGCACAAAAAAAGACGCTTTAAAAATTGTACAATAGAGCCAGATTTTGTGCCAATCTGCTCATCCCAATTGGAAAAGAAATGCACTAAAATCTAACACTAAATATGGCACAAATTTCCTATTTTGTTGTAGTGTGTGGAAAATACAAAAATATAAAGAAAGAGGTACCCTCTAGGGAGTTACCTAAGACCTATGGCTTTTAAGGCTACCACAAAAAATTAACCCCATTTGTTTTTCTCTCTAAATTCCTACTCCAATTTTCTCTCCTTAGCTATGGAACAAAATACAATAGTATAGAATGAAACCCTTACTCTTCCTAGTGGCTCAATATTTAAAATATCCCAATAGCCAACTAGGTGTCAGATATAATTCCCTCAACCTCAACTAGACATTCAAGGTTGAACCTTCTAGAGTCTTCTTGAAATTCCACACGTGGCTAGCCCCATATGCAGGCATAACATGGCTGACATCGCAGCCTCTTACACCATCGTGATAAAAATTATAGGTTGTTTAAGGTGAAATGTCACTTGTAGTAACAAGCTAATTTGACCCATCAAGTCTATCCAAAACTTTCCAAGATAGAAATAGTTGTAGCCAAGGTGTCAAACAAGAAAATATCGAAACATGCAGGCATATACAAAAAATCATAGAAAGGGAGAAGGAAACATAACTTCTATTGAGAGAAGTTCATTAGTTGTTGTAGCAAGCTTGGGGGATCACTAGATATCTTTGCTCCTTCCCTCACTCTTGAATACCTACACATAAGAAATAAGTTTCCAAACCCTATGCCCTGAAAAACCTATTAGCATTAGGATATATCTTCATTCAACATATAAGTATAAGAAACCAACATGAGAGAATGAAATGATGTGGGGAAATCATGTTATGTTTGTATTATACCAACAACTCATTGTTCACTCAAACAATGATGATGGCTTATTACAAGGAAGCCTCTGCAATCTGGAAACACTTTGGTATATGCTATTTTCCTCTCCTTTTGATCTATGGAGGCATTTCTTTTATATATATTTCTAGGTAGTGATCACATTTAATCTCGACATATTTTTTTATCATGTTTGGTACATTGATCCTTATCCTCTTAGAGTGATCAAATTTCACCTATTTTAAACTTATCCAAGCAAATATTTCTCTAGTGCTCCATCACAGTGTAACTAGTGCATTGTTCACTATCTGTTGCTTGCTACCAGACTACATAGAGTGTTGTTAGGTCTAGTGGTGTTGGACTATAGTGGAAGTGAGCATTGAAGGCACCAATTGTGGGTTTTTGGAGCTTTCTGTAAACCAATTTTCACATCCTATCCTCCAATATGTTTTTCCATTCTAATAAACCCAAGGAGGTGACGTTTTAAGCTATAACATAGGTCAACTTGCGATATGCATAACTTTTGCATGCAAACTTGGTTTGCTGCATTGTTTGAAAGGTATTTGAGTATAGAAGAACACCATAGGATCAATGTTTTTTTACCACAAAATACATTTTTTAATGCCCCAAAATTTCCCAGAAAGGTTTTAGATCTTAATTCTCCAAATTGGGACTTATCGATAAAATTGACCCTACAAGCTTATTCCTCCAATTTTTCCACTCTTAAATCATTGGGATAGATGAAACATAATATAATGATATGTTATGATCCATGCACCTTAAAAATGGTAAGAAACCAATAATTATAGTCCTATTAAAGGGGAAAACCTCCTTTTACAATGAATACAATGTACAAGACAATATTCCTTGATCCTAATACTAGGTCTCGTTAATGTATATATAGGAGACAAATGGTACAATTATAATAAAATGGGATCATGAGGGGTTCTTGCCTACATAATAATATAACAACATAAATGTAATCACTCAATATCTAGGGATTAATAAGGTCGAGTTTCAGGGTTAACATGGGGCATATAAATTCTTTAACATGGCCCTCCCCTTAAATAAGTGTTGTCCTCAACATCTAACTATCTATGTGTAAATCTATATGAAAAACTCATCTTCCCATGTACTTCTTCCACTAGTAGGCTCTTCCATTTGATAAGTTAGTAATTACACAATTTGACCCATCGTGTCTATTTTTCAAATGCAAAGAAATGTATATATCCCTATGAACATTTATTCACAATCTCAATTTTTCAATCAGATTGAGGATGGTAAGATGAGCTATGAGCCAATTGAATGCTCAAACAAGAAAATAATTCAGTCCAAAAAATTTCCAGTGAAAATTGGATCTCTATCACTTACAATAATATTTGATATTCCATGTATCTTTTGGATTGTTTCCGTGAATGCTTCTACCATGATACTTGCCTTAAAAGGATGAGAAAGAAAGAAAAAATGGGTATACTTTATCATTTGATCTACCACTACCATAAAAACATTATTTCCTTCAACTTTGAGTAAAATTATAATAAAATCCATTGAAACTTCTTTCCAACATTGGATTGATAAGGCTAATGGTTGAAGGAGCTCTGGGGTCTTATTAGTCTCTCCCTTATTTTGTTGGCATACCACACATTCTGCCATATTTTTTTTTACATCTAATTTAAAACTTGTTGACAAGGCAAAATGTACTGCCAATGAATGAGGGGTCTACCCGGTGTGAGGTCCCAATTAGACCTCACACCATTTGGGATAGGAGCCCCATCTGATATGTGGGTCTAGCTACCACCATGAATGTTTTCTACTCTTGGTTATCAAATGAGAAGGTGCCAGAGTGGGGCGAGAGTGAAGTGCTTGAGCAACGAAACAAAATCAGCCCAAGATTGACAAGTTGCAGAAAGAGGTTTAAACAAGTCACGATAATGATAAGAAGAGATAAACGACGAGAGTGATTAGTGAGCTAACACCCCATTAGACATAATAAATAGGAACATGCCAGAGGTCAATCGCGAAGTAGTTCACAATAGGTCACCAACATTGCAAGGAACAAGTAATCATAGATTCAAAAGCGAAACATACATAAAACCACTATGTATCAGAACATAACATCTTGTATATATGAAAGAACACATACAAATATGGTGAGGTACCAAACAACTAATAAAATGACCATGAGTGAGCATGGGAATCAGTGCCAATGATAAAAGAAAACATCTTATTGATATGATGCAACTTCAAATACATGTCATGCAATTGGTCAATACCCAATAGTGGAACATGGGTTGTTCATACCATTGCCCGATGTCAAAACCCTATCCCTACTGCAATCCCACTCTCCTAGCTACCAAGATTTGAGTGGCCCTAGCTCTCAAGCATAAACCAACTATCTATATTGGCTTTAACTCAAGTGCTAAAGTCCCATTGAATGAGGCCTAAGGGAAAATTTATAGAGGTGAGGTGAATTTTCACCTACCGTGACCTTTGGCCTTCTCTCATAACCTTTTAGATACCCTCATGACCTTTCGGCTACCCTCATGGCTCCTGAGATTACCCACTTCTTTCTAAAGCCAGAATGATTGTTACAATGCCTAGATCAGTCCTAACATAGTGGTTGATATAATGGTGGGGCATTATTTACATCACGATGAAAGTAATAAAGAGAAATATGTGAAGGGTTATTGGAAAGCCTAGAATGCTTGTTTCCCATATGTTGCAACAATGCAATTGATTGGTCTTGGAGCTAGCCTGTTTTCTTGCTACTATGCTTCACTCGCGTTCATCAATCTTTTGTTGATGCACCTTCTTGTTTATGAAAGGTTATTGGAAATTGGAAGGGATTGAAGGAATACCTAGTTGTGCAAGAACCATGAGAAACCTTAATCGTTTTACGTAGACTAATATTTGTTTCATTCCTACCTACAGGAAAATAAAATTAACCAGACATAATTTCAAACAAAGAACTATAATGGAATTAGAACCAACTAATTTGAAAGAATGAAATTAATAAATAATTAATCTAGACCCCTGTGTGGTCAATTGTTGTGCCATAGTATTATCAATGCATGTGGCCTTGCGGGGTCCTCTTGGACTTCCTCAAATGTATTCTCATTTATGATTTGTTGTCCTCCATGAGACAAGTGCTGAATTCAGTCTCATTGTTCCACCTCGCACAACCATCTTCAATTCAAGGGGATACACTAATATAGCTTTCTTCAGGATATCCATAGAGGAGTAGCCCACTTTTTTGTGCCAAAATTCATTGATTTAAAACATTCCTTCATGAGTTTGATGATGCCCCTTTTACGTTATTGTACTTCCTTTTCACTAGCTTTATTGAGAAACCATATGCATAACCATCACCCTTCTCCATATTTTAATCCTTTGACATGCCCCTTTTGAATATTATTTATGAACGTTGTGAAATGTGTTGGGGGGTGTATGGACCTATCTTCTTTATGTGTTATCCATTGTGATTCATATTGCATGGAATTGGACACAAAATTCGATGCAAGCCTCCCCTTTTTCATATCATGAGCCACACCAAGTCTTCCCTCAAGTTTGTATCATATGTCTCATCATCTAAACAGTATGATAAAGTTGATGACGTAGTGTGGTTAAACGGACAAAAGACCTTTCGAAAATATAATTGTATCGACATAGTGATCTATGAAATGATTTTGTGAATTACGGAAGGTAACAGAGTTGAACTAAATGTAAAGTCACATCTCTGGCTACTTTCACTAGAGCATAAAATGTAAACTAGCGTCCTCTGAGGGACCGCGACTTACGACAAGTCACATGGTCGCAGCTGATGGTTAGTCGCCCTTCTGAGGAGCTCACTTGATGAGTGGTAAAGTGACCTAGTGACTTGGTCGAAAGTGCAACTCCCTTGAAGGTCACTTGGTCCAACACAACACATGTCACATCTCAGTCTAGGTCGCATCTCCTGGGCGCCCGCCTGAAGTCTTCGAGTGCGACTTAGCGACCATTAGTTGCACAATCGCATCTTGAGCAAGTTTGCTCAAAAAGGCTGCTTCTAGAATGTGACTTTATGACTTGCGTGAGATACCATGGGTCACGTGGCCGCATAGAGAAATAGGTTGCATCTTTTGCTGCTGTAGCATTGGGCATTGTCTTGTAATATGTCCTATGTGGAGCCCCTTACAGTCATCATTTCTTTAGAATAAGAGTAAGGAAAGTAGGACAACTTCTCGCACCCTAGGTCGAGTTGCGACCCACAACAACACTTTTCTTATGTGACCCCATTCATTTCCTTCATCACCTTCCCCATTGATCATAGAAGGGCAGTGCTATTCATAGGGCACATTGCTTCAGAGTTCCAGTGCTTGCGTTAACCCACGGGAACACTAAAGGAAATGGCCAACTTCCACATTTGGTCAATCCTTATGGGTATGCCAAATATTTACAAAGGGAGGATTTGTAGCCAAACCACTCCTATCCGCAAAACATTCAATCTTGCCTCCTTCATTTGAGCTTCCCCGTGCAATCCATCCCATTGTTGCAATGAGTCATTCATGACCAATGCGTTGCTCGCATTTTTAAGCATAGAGGTGCCAAAGCCTTAAACAAACAACACTTCTCTGTTGAATAGACTGTTGCAAAGACCTTCCTTCCCCGTAGTAGGGCCACTCAGTACGTGAGTTTTCCACAGTCATATGTTGTTAGCCATGGAAGAACAGTTGTAGATACAACACAGATTATAATACTTCTCGCAATTGCTGGCATGGCATAATGCATTTTATTCTATGGCTCCTTCAATATTCAATTAAGTATGTAGGGGGACTATATTTCATTTAAATCCCATCATTGACTTGTGGCTTTCAAGTTGTTTCAACACACAGAGCCATAAAAATCTAGTTAAACTCCATTTGTATGAATTTTTTGAAAGGGTCACCTTTGTTTTAAGCTTCAACCTTTATGCATATTACTCATACCCTTTTATCATTGATGTCACATGCATCACTTAGATGAGCATGCTAGTTTTTTTTATGGTAGATAAGCGTATGGGTTTTGATTACCCTCAGCAAGAACTCTTTGATAATTTTGAAAGCGTGAACTGTGCTCATGTGTGATACATCCTCGTCATTCCATGTATCATCAATATGCCATGCCTTGTAGAATTTCCTTCTTTATTATTATTAAAAGGTCTTTCTTCCCCACGCAATGTCACTCATCCTTTTTCACTCAATTCCAACCTTCTTCATTTGATATGCACCGCAAATAGCTCCAATTAAAGTCTTGCGAAGAGAAGGAATCAATAATTAAAACACTGAAAGCTGTCAATTTAAGATGATTTGGGTGATAATATAATTATAAATCAATTCTACGTGTAGAGTGAGACATGATTTCACTTTAAACTAACTCAACATTTAGGAATTTCAAAGAGCGTGCTTAGTGCAATGAATTTCAACATCATGGGCTTCCCGGGGTGGCGAGGCAATCATGATGCATGTGCCTCGAAGTGAAGATACATTATGGAGAGCGAGGGATAATTCCAAGTAGGTCTAGATCCTTAATCACATGCACCTAAGGCTACGAAGGCAATAAGGGAAAGTCATGAGGCTTACAAACCCTAATGTGCTTGTTGAGATGGGGAACCAGCCATGAACCTAGGAGGATATGACACACAATGATTCTTACCATAATGCCGAGCATTTTCTATGAGAATGTAACTCTAGAGGTAGATGAATTAGGTTAAAAGATGCAAGGAGACATTCAAGGGTCGATTTAAGGTTTCTCTCCAAACCCTAGTATGGCTAATCATAATGAACGCTAGATTGGGGTCTTTCCTGCCCACACACGGTGTCACCATTGATTTGAACTGTATAGGGAAAATCTCTAAAGTCTTGGGCAAGACATCACACTTCCAAAACCCTAATGGAAGGGTTGGGTTGATGCACAAGGTGGGGCATGAAAAAGTAATGCAATATATATTGCATCCTTACACAAGTGAATGCATCAACAGGGTCTGACAAGAACAAGCCATGTGGTGAATTAGCCAACGAACAACTGGAGTGTCACTAGATGGCTTGAGGCGAGTAGCGGGGGACCCAAAATTTTAGACATGCCTAAAATTTTGGGTGGTGTTGTAGCGGCTACAACAATTGGCAAACCATTGGTAGAATCTAGTATCTCTGTCAACAACCCTGTAATAGTCCAAGTCCATGTATGACGCAATGAATATTGAACAGTTACTATGGGCACCTCTTGCATTGCCTCGACCTTTGTGGATATGCCTTCCCTTCATGACTCAGCTAGGTGTTGTGAATCACTAAACACCTAATTAAATTTCACACGTGTAGGTGTTTGATGATGATGCAAAGGACGTGGTATAGGGCTTATTGTATTCAGAATTTTTAAAAGTAGGTTTTTGGTGTTGCTCCACTGCCAGCGGGCCTAAACAGTACCTCGGTGGGGTCACTCCAATAAATCACAAACATTGCTTCGCTACCAGTGAGCCTGGTCAGTACCTCGATGGAGTCGTTGCATTACCTCTCTATGCAGGAAGCCTTTCTCGATCCTTTACCCTTTATTTGGTTTCATTTCCTTTTACATGTGCATTTGAACTTATTTCTAGACATTCATTACACTAAGGCGGATGAGGGATCTCGACTTATTTTACAAGCAAGAAGGGTTGTTTCTTATTTGAAAGAAACTAAAAGATATCTCGATTTAGGTTTTCCCTTATGCCAAGCTTCCACATCTCATTTCCAGTCAACAAGTGAATAAATAACACAAGTCATTGAAACAATCAAGACCATGCTGAGCACTGGGTTTATGTTATGGGTACAGGTCATTCAACAGATTAGGGTTCCCCATGAGCAATTTGTTCTTATCTTCCCTGTTAATAAATTAGACTCGTAGGAGAGATATACAAGATGAAACTTTGATGACTGGCTCTAAGAGAGGCTACCCATTGGCACAACCATCACAACTTCACACAATCATAGGGCTAGGGTTTTAATTCTAGGGCTAGGTGACTAGGAAACTCTCCTAGGGTCTTGAAATAGGTGTGAAAAGGTTGAAGCAATGCAAGTTGAGGCTAGAGTAAGAGAAAAAGGTTCGAGAAAACTTTTCACAACACCACATGTTTGAAAACTTCAAGTTCATGAAGGCTCATTTAGCGGCATGCAACATAGGGGAAATTTCTAGGCTAGGTCAATGGTGAGTGTGTGCCAAGCGAGAAGGAAAGTATATGATGTAATGTAGAAGACAAGGCTAATGATGCAATGTAATCCTATGTCTAGAATAGATAAACTAATTTCAATTCAAGGACCAATGCAATGCATACATAGAGATTTCAGGAATGCCATGCAACACTAAACAAATGCAAGGACATGAGTGCAGAAATAAACAAGCAGGGAACTAACTATCTACAACATAGAAAATGAATCATGATAAATTTAAGTCATAAAACAAACTCTAATCAGAGGACTAATAAGCACAACTAAATCCTATCTAGTCTAAAACCCTACACCCTAATTTAACCAAAGCATAGGGAGGGTTATATGAAATCAAACTTTCAATGTAGCCACCGCAGCAGTTCCCAACCTGCAAAAACAAGGATGACAACAATTAGAATTTGTGAAAAGGGTTGTGCAAAACATAACATGCTTACCTGTAAAGCATGCACACTAGAAAGAATATATCGTCCACTTACAGGGAAATGTGTCAGAGAAGACCTTTCAAGGCAAGCTGCAACCCAATCTTAGTAAATCAAATCAAAAGAGTGAAATTTATAGTCATCCAACCTTAACATACATCCATTTATGCTTAACCCTAAATCCAATGCAAGTAAGGCAAGATGTTGTCAGCTAGTAAAGGAATCTGCCAGATTAATCCAATCAACAAACCTATCATTATGTAGAGGATGATCAACTTGTTAACCCTAAAAAGAGGGGCCTCTGTCGGGTGTAATTATAATCCCTGAGGATTCAAACAAGAAACCCTAATTTGAAATTGTTCATAGAATTTGTCAAGGACATGAGGACCTAACATAACCTTCAGCGGAGGTTGAAGTGCCTCATTTTCTTGGCCAACCTGTGAACCTTCAAACAACACACCATCAAATATTAGTAGCTTCGCAAGATTTGTAGATGGATGTATACGATTATCGTTGGTTGTGATCGAACAACTGTCAGTGAAAATATTGTGGATTGGATCCATTGTCTCAATATTGATAGATTGACAGCTCGATATGAGGCTCTTTAGATTCCCGAGAATGAACTAAATCAACTGCAAGAGTGTCAGGCAGGGGGCAGATCAGGTGATTGGCACCTTCCCATATAGGAAATTCTAAGGTATCATTTGATTGCATATGTTGACAGATTGTATTGGCTGGGAGACAATAAAAAAGATTCGAGACAATGGCCATAACACTCCCTTCAGCAAACAAATTAGGATATAGAGGTTGATGCAGATCAATTGAAAGGTGATGGAAATATTTTCTCACAGAGACATTAATTGAATAAGATGGTTTCCAAGATGAGATCGCATCTGGCGAGATGATGTTGTGAGGAGCGTGATGTGCAGAAACCCTAATTCGACTTGGTTCAGGGGTCTCATCAGGAACGTGAGAACCTGGCATAACCATTAGCGGAAGCTGAAGTTCCTCAACTTTCTGAAGATTCCCTAAATGTTTGAAAGGTGGGTCAAAAAATTCTGGTAGCTTCATAGGATCAACAGATAGATACGTAGGATAATCACCATAGGCATGAGTGAATATATTTATGTAAAATGAGAATCGCTGTAACCACTAATTTGATCAAGTTGGGTATCTGATACATAAGGTTCTTCTTCGCCTGGGAGTGAAGAGGGATTAATGAGAGAACTAGCTTAAGTTGAGCGAGATGCATGGCCTTCTTCTCCACCTATTAAAGACTACGAGTGGAGAGGATCAGGCATAAGATATTTAGCATCCACATCCCTTAATTATGAAACATCACCCCCCATGCACATGACTGCAATCAATGTGAGCAAGATAAATATGTGAATGATTTGAAGGAACCGCCAGTGCGGTAGACCCACAGACTAAATCAGAGTAGAATGGATGCATGGGATTAGATGAAGCGGCACTGGTCATACTTGGACTCACATATTTCCCATTTATGTTCACCAAAGAGAAAGACGGACTTGTAGAACTGATGTGGTCCATGGATTTGATAGGACAATCAACTTTACTTGAGACAAGGCCAAAGACAACATGCGTAGGTGAATGGGGTCTCAGAATATAGTGAGATATAAGTTGAATGGACTCGATTGGGGTTCTGTTAGTAGGAAGAGATGTTATGTAATTTTCAGATTCAAGACCAAAAGAATGTATGAGGGATTTAGAGACGAGACCATCAGGTTCATTTCTCAGAAAGTACGGTTCATCTTTTGAACCATTTACAGCAACAATCTTATTATGTAAAGGGCCACCTTTGTTTTAGGCTTCAACTTTTACGCATATTACTCATACCCTTTTATCATTGATATCACATGCCTCACTTAGATGAGTGTGCCAATATTTTTTTATGGTAGATAATTGTATGGGTTTTGATTACCCTTGGCAAGAACTCTTAAATAATTTTGAAAGCGTGAACTGTGCTCATGTGTGATACATCCCCATCATTCCATGTATCATCAATACGCCATGCCTTGTATAATTTACCTCTTTTTATTATTAGATGGTATTTCCTCCTCACACAATGTCACTCATCCTTGTTCATTCAATTCCAACCTCATTCTTTGATATGCGCTGCAAGCATCTCCAATTAAAGTCCCGCAAAGAGAAGGAATCAATAATTAAAACACTGAAAGCAATCGATTTAAGATGATTGGGATGATAATAAATTATAAATCAATTATACATGTAGAGTGAGAGATGATTTCACTTTAAACGAACTCAAAATTTGGGCATTTCAATGAGCGTGCTTAGTGCAATGAATTTTGACATCACAAGCTTCCCGGGGTGGCGAGGAAATCATGATGTGTGTGCTTCGAAGTGAAGATACATTATGGAGAGTGAGGGATAATTCCAAGTAGGGCTAGATCCTTAATCACATGCACCTAAGGCTACGAAAGCGATAAGGGAAAGTCATGATGCTTACAAACCCTAATGCGCTTATTGAGATGGGGAACCAGCCATGAACTTAGGAGGATACTACACACAATGATTCTTACCATAATGCTAAGTGTTTTCTATGAGAATGTAACTCTAGAGGTAGATGAATTAGGTTAAAACATGCAGGGAGACATTCAAGGGTCGATTTAGGGTTTCTCTCCAAACCCTAGTATGGCCAATCATTATGAATGCCAGATTGAGGTCTTGCCCACCCACTCATGGTGTCACCATTGATTTGAACTGTATAGGGAAAGTCTCTGAAGTATTGGGAAAGAAATCACACTTCTAAAACCCTAATGGAAAGGTTGGGTCGATGCACAAGGTGGGGCATGACAAAATAATGCAATATATATCACATGATTACACAAGTGAATGCATCGATAGGGTCTCACAAGAGCAAGTCATGCGGTGAAATAGCCAACGAAGAATTGGAGCGTCCTTGGATGGCTTGAGGCGAGTAGCAGGGGACTTGAAATTTTAGATATGCCCAAAATTTTGGGTGCTGTTGCAGCGACTACAACAAGGCCTTCCAAAAAAAAATATTTCTTGATGCTATGTGTTAATTTTGAAGCTCAAGGAAAAATTCCCACTGTTGTATAGTCTTCTTCATCAAGAAAAACTCCTCCTAGCCCTTGGAATAATTTAATTCGGTTAAGGAAAAATAAATTTTTAATGGAAGCCCATATGTGCAAAAAAGGACAAGTCAACCCTAAGAAGAATTTGGACACCCTTAGAAGCCTATAAGTACAAATCAAGTGACCCTCATTTGGATCTCTTCAATCATTCTTATTTCTTTGGTTTGGCTTGCACAGGTCTAAAGTGGTTCATGGAGATTGGTTCGTATAGGTTAGAAATTACAGTGTCCGAAGCTTACAAATATGATCTAGGGTTTTGATTTGTGGTCGTAGGGTTTCCATATGGAATTTTCGGTTGCAATCGTAAGCACACATGCCTATCTATGCGGTTGGAACGTTTCAAATGGACACACATACACTCTATTCGTGCAACTGGAAAATAGGGTTTCATTTTTCAGTTGACCATGCATTTCGATAGTTGACAGCAGTGATGATAGTTGATCGTAGGTTTCTAAATCATGAATTTGATTAGTAATGGTTTTGGGTTCACCTCTTGGATATGGTTTAGATGATTTTGCTAGATATTCTTGTGGATAAAGAATTCGATTATTGTACTCTCTCTTTGCTGAAACATTCAATGACAATCTAATAGGAAGAAGAATTTGAAAAGGTTTTTCCTTTTGTGCATTTTTCCCCTGGTCTCCGACCAATCGTGGCGTCTCTATGTGTGAATTATTTTCTTCTATTGTTCCTTTACGCACCACCATTTATGATGATATTGTTCTTTCTATATAATTGCATATGTTTCTCAATAATGTTATGATATTGTGGGGTGAATTGAATGTATAAATGATGAAATGTAATTATCTAAAGAAAAGAACAATATATCCTTAGTAAAAATTAGCATGGTTTTAGAGTTGGGCTAAAGAAAAGTCATTAAAGATCACCCCTATGAAGACACCATAGATGGAGCAAGAGAAGATGAAGGAGACCTAAAATAATGTTAGGGTTTAAAGGAAACCCTAGGTAATTTGGTTATTAGGTTTTGATGAATGATATAAGGTTAGGGTTTGGAAGAAACCCTGTAATATGATAAAGGTTTGAGTTTTGTAGTCTAGAAACCCTAACATGATCAATGAGGAATTGTTATAGCATAACCCTAGTTGGGCTAGTCTCAATTATGCCTTGGTTATTTATTAAGTAGATGGGTATATTGAAGGAAATGTTGTTATATGGATAATGGACGATAATGAATCTTGAAAACTAGTTCAAGAGGGAGATGATCAATTCTTGTTAATGATAAGTACCTTTCATATTTATGTTATTTCTTTGTGACAATATTCTTGTTTTGACTTATTGTTTTGATTATTGCTTATAATTCCCACATATTTGAGTATTTGAATACTTCTAACCTTCTGATGAGATGTGCTAAGTAGATCCTTCTTGAGGATCATCTAAGGTGTAGGAAAAGAGAGTTAGTGTGGAAAGAAAATAGCTAGTGATGGAAAAGGAAAAGGGAATTTGATGAAATTTATTGGAATGTTTCAAAATAGAATCCAAAATAAAAGTGCTTCAGCTGTCAAAAACAATAAGTGCTACAATTTTCTTAACATTAAATTGTGGTATCCCTAAGTTATGATGGGAATATCACCTTCATGAATGACTCATATATGCATATTAAAGTAAGTTTGATTTATGGTACATATCATGTGTTGGTGCACTTGTTATTGGGAAAGTATGTTACATTTTATTAGACATTGTGGATTTCTTGATTTATAAAGACTGGCTAGAAACATTTATTTTTTGATATATGGTAACTTAATACCATTATTAATTATTGTGATAAGAATGATAACCATGATTATAAAAGTGTAACAATAAGATTAATACTAAGGATCTTCTTGTTTATCTTGGTTAGGTTTTTGATAAGCTTAGTAAATTTGACATTGTGGTAAATATGGATGCCTTGACTTGATGGTTGAGTAATGTGATAAAGAAGTGATGTTGTGATTATGATCCTTGAAGTATGATGATACACTTATCATCTACCCTAATTATGTTAAGTAACCCTTGCTGAATTTTTGATGTCATGATCAAATGTCATAATGAAGTTGCTGATGTTGATTTGTTATGACTATGATGCATATATGTCTAAGACTCTGATATAATATGATTTCATGACCTGATAGTTTTGTGGATGCAAGATAGTATCATGATAGATTAGTTGATGTCTTGATTAATGATGGCTAAAGTAGCTTCCCATTCCAAGGGAGAAACTCTCCATGAGATCTCAACACCTATTATTATTTAGAAAATGAATAGAATACACTTGAATGTTGAAGGGAGGATTCTAGACATGAATAACTATTTGATGTAGTTGAAAATTTGTTTTGCAAGTTCTGATCTGAGCAAAGAAGGTTTCTTCTATTCCACGCCCTAAACACTAGGAGAAAGTCTTAAGGGTGTGGCTATAGGCTTCTCAGCTACATGAAAGAAGGCCTATGGGTGCGATTATCCTGTAGGAGACAAAAATTAAAATCTTATGCACAAAATTAGGAGCACACCAAGATTATGTTAGGCTAACAAACATGGAGTAGTTGATGGATAAGTATATGAGTATGGAAGTTTTTAAGATCTACATAATGTTTGACTTATTATAGAGAATGTGAATGTCTAGACTAAGCTTGCGTTTGTAGGGGAGTGGAATATGCATACCAATATGCTATTTGTCTTGATTTGATCATTGGAACTAGTATATGATAGTATTTTGTAAAAGTAAGTTGCAAGAGTTTGACAAGATTTGGCTTATTGGCTTGACTTAATATAGATGAGTAGTATTGAATTTTGACATGATGCTTGATATTTCATAAATATGTTTTGGCTTATGGATTGGCTGAATTGACAATGATAACAAGTAAGGGTTTTGATCAAATTTGGTACTTGACAATGGTGATTTGCCTTGATGAGACATGAAATTATAGGCATATTAACTCTCAATGATTAAATTCGATATTCAATATTTATTTTATATTGGCATCATTTAGCACATTGGTTGAAATATAAACAATTGTGATTCAATATGCAATGATTTTATGGATGGCAGAAAATTATATGACTTGCCCCCAGTGTATACATTTACATTTACATTTACTGAAATAAATAATTCATATTATGATCATGTGGATGGCTTGATGAAGTTTGGATTGATATTGATTGGTAAATGACAGTTGTTGACTGGTACTTAGATGGGAGCTCTACTTGGGGACTTGGATTGAAAAGTTTAACAGTGATATTGATGACTTTGATGTTGGCATTATGTTTCTGGTATGGTTATATGTTACAGATGTTGTACTTGATGGCAACACCCATGGCATGGCTCTCAATATGATGAGAATTAAGAAGTACGCAGGAGAAAAGTTCACGGAAATTTATGCAGAGAAAAGTTTATAAAAGTTTATTTCATGTGGAGAAAAGTTCACGGAATTTTATGCAGAGAAAAGTTTATTTCATGTGGGAAAACTTACCTTTGGTCCATGGTAGTTAGTCCTTGGAATTTGAACCTATGGTTTTTTGGACCATGGCATCTCGACAGACGTGTTGATCCCTAGTATTGAGTTGATGGTATTGGTTTGTTATGGTTTTGGCCCATGGTATTGGTCCATGATTTGAGGAAGAGCTCGCCTATATAAAGCAAAGGAGATCATTTGGCTTGTGTATGCTTTTGGGTTGAATATCTTAAGATCTGAAATATTGGGTTATTGTTTCAAAAGCTCGATCTATATGAAAGTGAAGTGGAAAGCGAATCTATGAAGGGTGATCTCTCGAGCGCTGCAGCTGCGGAAGTGCAGAGGCGCCGCAGGAGGCACCACAGGAGATGCCGCAGGAGGCGCCGCAGGAGACGCCGCAGGAGGCGTCGCAGGAGACACCGCAGGAGGCGCTGCAGGAGACGCCATAGGAGGCACCACAGGAGATGCCACAGGAGGCGCCGCAGGAGACGCCGTAGGAGGCGCCGTAGGAGATGCCGCAGGAGGTGCCACAGGAGACGCCACAGAAGGTGTTCTGGGTTTAGTTTTCTGTTATTGTGGATCTGGTTATCTGGGTGACTTACTGGTACTTGATGATCATTTGATATTTATGGATCCAGTTTGGAAATTTATGAAAAGTGGTCCTTGAAAGAAAAGAAGTAGGGGGTTGTAGCTCCCTTCCAGGAGAGACTGGAAAACGAGAGAGAGTTGTAGCTCTCTGCAGGTTGCAGCCTGCGTACTGGTAAAGGACTGCACCAGTACAAGACCATTGTAAAAGGAGTTTATAATTTGAAAGAAGATAGAGACATATTGCAGCAGGTGGTTTTCACCCACATTGGGTTTCCACCTTATATCTGGTGTTCTTTGATGTGATTGTTTGTTTTTTCTTGTTCATGCTCATTGTTTTATGGTACTGATATGCAAAAATAATTCAAAGTATAAATAAGGAAGAATTGTTAAAAGGACTAGATAATACTGATTCACCCCCCCTCTCAGTATTATTTTCAACAATTGGTATCAGAGCAGGTCCTTCTAAAGAAGCTTGATCGCTTGAAGGAAGATCTTTCATCATGAGCAACTACGAGAGGGAAGCATCTATCAGGCCACCGGTTTTTGATGGGACAAACTTCAATTATTGGAAGGTAAGAGTTACTGCCTATCTTCAATCCCTTGGTACAGAAGTTTGGAACATTGTAGAGACAGGCTATGCTTTTCCTTCAACTACTCCTACAGATGCAGACGAGAAAAAGAAGTATGAAACAAATGCAAAAGCAGTCATTACCCTATTAGGATGTATATCCCAATCGGAATTCATGAAGGTAATGCACTATAAATCCGCAAAAGAGATATGGGACAAAATTGTCACGAGCTATGAAGGAGATGAACAGGTAAAGCGTGCCAAAATTCAAACTCTCAGGATTCAGTATGAGACTTTCAAGATGTATAATGATGAAAGTGTGCCTAACTATTTTCTTCGGGTAGATGAAGTTGTTAATTGTATGGAAAATTTGGGTGAAGAAATAAAAGAGGCTATTGTGGTTGAAAAGGTTCTAAGATCATTGTCCCCCAAGTTTGAATCTAAAGTATCTACAATAGAAGAAAAAGAAAATATACGAATTCTTACTATGTCTCAGCGACATGGAATTCTAACTGCTTATGAAATGAGAAAGGGAGGTCCATCAGATAGAAGAGAAGCTGCTTTCAAGGCATCACGCAAAGGAGATTATTATGAAGCAAGCCACGTCCCAGAAGAAGAGGAAGAAGAATCAAACTTTGTCAGAA